>SNQJ01S0014505.1:122518-137963 GCA_010110895.2 Picea sitchensis | reverse complement strand
TGATTTAAAAAGAACATGATTACATTGAAGACAATCAAAATTTTCCTTCATTTATTAGTATCTAGGCGGGGAAAAGGAAAATGATTACATTGAATAAACAAAATTTCTCTTTATAAAGTATAAAGAAAGTCAAACTACATTAATAAAAATGCCAAGTATCACTTGTCAAGATCATCAAGTTGGATATCATCGAATATAATATATTTGATATCTAGTGGTTTCATGTATATAAGAGGTAGTTGTCTGTGATGCTGAACCAGAAGGAGACTCTGCTTTGGTCGAAGATGAATGTTCACTCAAAAATTGAGATTGGAGGGGTTTTAGCATTTGGGAGGTTTTTTTTTCATTAGGTATTTTTTAATCTTTACATTAGTAGTGGGTTCCACTAAGACTCTGCCCCTGAAAATATTGTAAAAGAAATTGTGAAAACAAACCCGTTAGTGTGAAATTTTTTCCAGGGGGAGGTTTCTGGTAATATAGTTTTCAGATGTGATGATATTTGATGATAATGTGTTAAGCCCCTATATAAGGTTGGTTAGAATGAAAATAGATCTACATCATGTGTACTTGGCAGGCTATGTGACATGAAGTTGTATGTATGTTCTGGTAATCTCTGATGATGGAATGGTGAACCTTGACTCAGTATCGGGAGGAATATCATTGCATTTAAGATGGGAATCTCAGGCCTTGTAGTGTACACATATGCATCAGGGTTTAGAGAAAGTGTTTAAAGTAAATTGAGAGTTCTATGCTAGGTAAGGACCGTGGGCAAAGATATATGTAAGGATGTGTTAGTCTTACATTTGGATTAAAGTAAATTAGGTAACTCAGGATCCAGGTTCGTGCTTTTGAGAGTAGTGCTGTCCGGTGTGAAAAAATTTCACCAGGGGATGTTTTTTGGTAATTTAGTTTTCAGGTGTGTTGATCTCTGATGATGAGGTGTCAAGCCCCTATCTAAGGTTGGTTAAAATGAAAATGGATCTGCAGCTTGTGTACTTGTGGGCTACGTGACATCAAGTTGTGTATTTGATTTGGTAATCTCTGATGATGGAATGGTGAACCTCAACTCAGAGTTGGGATGAATAATCATTGCATTTTAAGATGGGAATCTCAGGCCTTGTAGTGTACACAAATGCATCATGGTTTAGAGAAAACGTTTAAAGTAAAAGGAGAGTTCTATGGTAGGTAATAACTTTGGGCAAAGATATATGTAAAGGTTGTGTTAATATTGCATTTGGATTAATGTAAATGACGTAACTCTAGGATCAAGTTCAATGGCTTATATGTTGGTTTGAAATTCTAACAATTTGAAACAAACAAGGTGCCTCCATTCATGATCAATGTCTACTATTATTTTGGAAATATCTGAGACTAGTGATGGATAAAGGGCTATTCCTTTGTTTTTTCAAAATCTTCTATGAATGAAGTTTTGTCCATGTGAGATAATCTCAAGATTACTCTCAAGAAACAGAGTTTGTAGTGTGCAGTAAAGTCTTCATGTGCAATATTTTAGATGACTCTGTGTTAGGAGAACAAAGGGTTCAGATAACACTCATTTGTGCATTAGGAACAGTTTCATTCCTTAAATTTGTGGTCAACTCAAAACTATGGGCATCACCTGAGTATCAAATGGTAGGAGCATTGTCAGATTGTCCTGGAAGTGCAGTATATATGAGTAATTGTTTAGCACACATAAACTGGAATAGTTGACTGGATAGGGATCTCTTCCCTTGATCTGATGGTTTTGCTTCCTTATATGGTTGTTTAAGCTATTCAATTTTCTTCCAATTGCATTACTGTATTATATTTCATGGCTGAAACATTGAGGGAACTATTTATTTCTTGTCAGAGGGTGGTTGTAATTAATTTAGAATTGGAGCTACACTTGTTTATACAATTTGAAAGGAGCCCAGGAGGAGGAAATGCAAGAAGAAGAAACGAGAAAAGAAGAGAAAGAGCATGCAAAGAAGATAATATGTCGGAAGTTCCAATGGGAACCATGTGGAGGTTGGTATTAGGGAAAACACTTTGCCTTTAAGTTTACTTTTTCATCATGAATGTAATAGTAGGGAGTACTTGCATTTTAGTTAATTAGTAGGATCTACTTGTTTCTGTTAATGATGTTGCATTTATATTTTGTTTGTGTATTACAGCAGTCCATTTCTGAAGCAAATGATTCTCATGAGAATGGGGAGACATGGGGGAATACCTGCACACCTAATATTAATAGGATTTCTAGAGTTCAAGAAGTTAGACAATTTCTTAGCAAACTTTCGGTTCCTATTTAAGGACCTCTTGTTTAATTGAACTATGCAATTTTGGTTGACTTTACTATATTAGACATGGTCAAATGTAGTGTGAAGTCCATTTCTAGATAAACACTTTTTGTTTAATTGGCCCATGTAGAGATGTGGTGAAATGTTGTGTGAAAGGCCATTTGTTGAGTGAAACACCTATTGTCAATTTTGGTGACTTTGCTATGGCAGACATAGTGAACTATAGCGATTATGTGGTGAAATGTTATTAGTGAAAAGTAGTGGTGTCAATTTTGGTCAGTCACACTCTGACGGTCTGGGTGAAATGTTTTGTGAGTCCATTTGTAGATTGAAAACTTGTTATTTGATTGGATTATGTGGTAGATGTGGTGAAAGGCATGGAGTGAAGTCCATTTTGTAGATTGAAACACATTTTGGTGGGGCCTGTATGCAATTGTTTAGTGTGGCCTATGCAAAGATGTTCTTTGTCGAATTTTGGTTAACTTTTATTGTGGAACATGGTGAAGGAAATGTTATGTGAAGTCCATTTTGTGGAGTTAGAAACACTTGTTGTTTAATTGGCCCATGTAGAGATGTGGTGAAATATTTGTGTCAAGTCCATTTGTAGATGGAAACACTTTTTGTTTAATTAGCCTATGAAAAACTATTATTTGTCGAACTATAGCAGATGTACTGAAATGTTGGTTGACTTTATTGTAGTAGATATAGTGAATGTTGATGTTGGGTGAAATGTTGGTTGACTTTGTTGTAGGCCATGAGTGAATGTTGATGTTGGCTGACTTTATTGTAGCGGATGTAGTGAATGTTGACAATGTTGTGAACTCCATTTTGTATAGGCCAATTGAAACACATTTTGCAATTGGCCCTATACAAAATGCTCTTTGTCAATTTTGATCGACTTTAATGTAGTAGATGTGGTAAAATGTTGTGTGGGGATCATTTGTTTACCCAACACCACTCACCAATATTTTACAAGATTTTATAATTGATTGAAGGGTCCATCAATATTTTACAAGATTTTATAATTCGATGAAATATTATTAATATTTTACAAGATTATATAATTGACTAAATATTATTAAAATATATACATTTTATATTATTGATAAAAAATAGCCTTGATTTTCCTATATGTATCATGGGGATTCAGCCATTTATTATACATATAAATTTAGGAGGTTCTTAAAATCACCCGATACTGCTCCACTTATCCATTCACCAGTTCTCAGGTAGGTGGGCTCTAGATTGCACTTCTATTGTTTTGTGACTTACAAACAACACCACGACTTCCGTGATATGCATTACAACCGGACTCTCACATCATACCATCTTCCATATTACAATATACCTATCATCCCCTCTTAAATGGTACATTTTCCATAAAACTTCAGAGACATACAACAATTTGTAGTCGGGTCCTCAAATCTCTGTGGAACTGTGTCACCCCATTTTGAATCTGTCATGCACTTTCCAACCGCCACCATTTCTTAATTTCTTTTCATTGGGTATTGGTTGGTAGTTTCAGAAATATCAATTCCCTAATCGTTGTTTCATGCACTGCATGCCTTGCACTTATTTCCAAGTATGTAATAGCGAGGTTCCAATACTATGACTCACTGTACCTCGAGACCATCATATAATTTTCCTACACAACTTATGCGAGAAACATGCTGGAAAATATCTACGTCGGGGTAATGGGATATCTTTTTACGAATGCCTATAACTTTTAAACTACGGACTACTAGGAAGGTGGGTTCAATATTTCCCTTGCATTGTTACTGCGACCACAAAACAACACCCGTAATTCCACGATATAGATGCATAAAATATGTTTCCAAGTAATGGGATATCTACAAATTTCAATATATATTAGCGATTCCGGCCAGAAGTAGTTTTCCCTATTCATCTACCCACTTTACTACGTTGTGGGTTCCCCAAACAAGCAGGAGCTCAAATTGTCCCTTCATTGTTCCATGACATTACAAAGCGACACCCAATTCATAAACATACAAGCGGATTACATTTGGGCCTTCCATCTTTTTACTTATAATAAAAAAGATTGTTTATATATATATATATATATATATATATATATATATATATATAGATCCACATCATAGACAAGTCTTGAAGATGACAAGGATGATATATATATATATATATATATATATATATATATATATATATATGCTATATATATATATATATATATATATATATATATATATAATAAGAACATAATAGACATGACCATCGGGCACTCACCTCTCCTCTGTATCGTTTGCAACCCTACTTTCAAGCTTTGTCGTAGATTGTTCATACCTGTAATATATATATAAAGTCTTATTTATATAATAAAAAAGATTGTATGTGTGTGTGTGTGTGTGTGTGTGTATTATGTGTGTGTATATATAAGGTCTTATTTCTAGATATTCCAATTAGCAAACATTAATGCTAAACCAGGATTTGAGGATATCTCCCATTAATAAACCAACATTTTGAATGGTTTATATTTATCCCTTAGAGTGTTAATTTCAAAACGTCGCCCAGGATAATGTTTACATAGTTGTCAGGTTGGTTGGTTCATGAAATATTCAATCCTCAATTCCGAAAATGAGTCTGACCGACTGTTTCCCTATTCAATACTTATCCACTTTCCTGGAATTCCAAAAATGTACAAATCGGTCGTTGAACTGCTCCATCATGATCTCTTCCATTTTGCATGTTTTGTAGTAAAAAAATTCGAGACATAAAATTTGAAGATGGGACACTCACCTCTCCTGAGTGTCCCAAGTAACCCTATTTTGAATCTAGATGCGACAGCTTGTCGTAACGCCATTCTTTTCTTGCTCTTCCCCATCTCTATCACCTTCACACTTCTCTATAATAAAAAAAATGTTTATATATATATATATATATTGTTTCTAAATATCCAATTACTAAGATTTAATTCTAACATCGCGTCTTGAGGGCAGGTATAGATTTTCATTTATGGCCGAAAAGAAGGCTCAAAGGGAGATCTCCCATTAATACATTAAACCAAGATTTGTGGAGGGTTTATATTATTCCTTCCAAGTGTTGATTTCAAAATCATGGAATGTCGTTCGCACGTCGTTGGGTTGGTGCGTTCACGAAACCTCCAATGATTAATTTCTCTTCACCGTACTTGTCACCTTTGCACTTCTAAATATGTAATAAGTAATCTTTATTGCTAACAACTCATCATGAAACACCCATAGAGATTTTTCATTAATGGGCGAAAATCTCAAGGGGAGATTCCTTTCATAAACATTGAACCAACATTTGCAGAGACTAATGTTATCACCTCCAAGCTGTTCATTTCAAGAATCGTCTGGAGAAAATGAACTTTCTCATAAACCTATAGCATCATCTTAATGACATTTTTTAGCGATACAATGAACATATTGACGCGGACCAAAACTTCCAGTGGTCCAGTGAATATTCTTATTACTCATCCCATTCCAGCCAGAATGAAGTAATTTGGACCTATCGAATTTCTCATGCAGGTTATTTCCTTGAAGTCTTTTATTTGTAGGAGCTGGTCTCTTGGTGTGTTGATATATATATTTCAGGCCAAATAATTGTTCCACTGCGGGACCACTCTTTGTTTCTTTGTCATATAGGTCTTAGCCAAGATGTTGAAATTGCCCGAACCAACATTGACGTTCAAAGGAGAAGATTCCAGCAGTTCCTAAGAAAGCATAATAGCGAGTTGGACCACCTCTTACTTAGAGAGTTCACAGAGACAGATGGCGGTTTGTGAAGATATCACAAGCTTGCAGTTTATTTCATTTAGAAATCCATTCCATGAAATTTCTTAGTTGTTTACAAGAATAATAGGACAATAATCCACAACAACTATTTCCCATATGGATCTTTATATTTTGTATTTCACGGTCAAGGAACAAACCATTTTTGGCTGGGGCAGCTAATTTCCCATGAAATCCATTCCCAATTATCAAACTTCAAAAGGAGAAGAAATTTTATATGTCATCCTACTTGGTTTTGTGATAGCACATTGCTTCCAGTTTCCAAATTATTAATACAGCCAAGAGGTAAATTAGAATTGACCGGTAATGTTGTGGTACCGAGGCCTTGTGGAAGCCACCGAGGCCTCCCTCAATACATGAGGTTTTTAATGGCTTTGTAATGCATTTTCCAAAGTTTTGTTGTTGGGAGAAAATGCTCCTCGGATATCTGACCAAGCAACCCGAGGTTTTTGGACAGGAAGAGGGCACTTGAACATATGGATAATTACCTTTGTGATAAGGATTTTTTGGCTCGAAGGAAAAACCTATTCTCCTTCCATGTCATATTACAAAAAATTTTGTTGAAGTGGCAAGGCAATACAACTCTTGGTTGCATCTATTCCAAGAGAAAAGAAAAAGTTCATTCATACGCCCAGAGAGAGAGTCGGGGACCCGATGTTGAGGAATGTCAACAAAATTGGCCAGGTGGCCCATTTCAACAGACCTAAGATATGTTGAAATCTAGAGGGTTCGACTAATAAAAAAATTAGAACATTTACGCAAACACTTGGCTTGGTAATTATTTTTTCAAAAACACACAACCAGACATGAGGCCCCTTTGACAACACTCAATATGATGTCGTGACCTAGACCTGCTACCAAAGCACCAATGAATTGTACAAGCAACGGGGAAAAGGCCCCGGTGAGAAGATTGTTCAATAGGCGGATAACACTCTAAAGTCACGATATCCAGGAGCATCACTCCAGCGGTAACCATGATAACAAATCAACTTCAATTATTCAAATGGAGGATATAACAGCCCTCCTCACTAAAATTGATAGTTCATAGAGTTCCGATTGGAAAATGAGACAAATTAATGGGACTGTTGGGAAGAGCCCGAAATTGAGGGTGAGAACATGGAACTTGAGCTTTATCTGGATATACACTTTGCCTTTACTGTGATCAGCCTTAGAAGGCGATCCGATAGACGAACAGTAGATGGTGATGCCGAGACGGTGATTGGATATTGGAAAATTTGTTTTGGTGATTGAAAGAATACAATTATTGAAAAAAAGAATCTAAAAAATAAGGAGAATCTAGTTAGGAGGTTAACCTTGTGAAAATGAGTTCGTCCCAAATCTATCGACTTCATATAGTGACCGCATATTCTCTTGATGATTCCATTGGAGGCATTTATGTCAAGAATGCCAAAGCGGAAGGATTGGGTCAAGGAATTGGAATAAGCTTTGATTATTATGCCATTGCTTACCAATCCTTTGGAAATAGCCATGTCACGCCACCCTGCAGCCAAGTTAAAGGTATCCTCCAGCCTCCTAGCATCATGTAGAGGATATGTGGAAGGGCAATATCAAAGAGAATAATGGACCGAATGTTGAATTAGGTAGGAAACATCACAAATAGTAACTTCCCTTGGAGCGAGGGGAAGATAATTTTAACTCATTTTGTTCTTACGGTGGAATTCAAAGGGTAGAAGAACATTTCTATTTAGACAGGGTCCTTCCTTGGTACCTTTGTCAACAACATGACATAAACAAAAAAGAAGACAACAAGATCTCCATCCAATGGGGATCTCGATTAAATGCTTTGGAAGAAAAGTAGAAAGAACTTGTATCTCATTGTCGGTCATGAACAAAGCCATATCAAAATCACAAAACTGACAAAAGAATGGAGCTGCTAAGGACCAATGACTTCCAAGACACCAACTTAATCACAAACTCCTTGCTAACTAATCAAACGCCGATAAACATGTTGATATTTTTTAAGGCATTGTCTTTGGAAAATTTGTACAACATCCTTCAATATGAATAAGATGACATTGACAAGCGGCTAGTCAAATATTCGGTATAGAATGAACAAATTGATTAGGCTCTGTGTAATTTTTTTATCGATCTAAGGGAATTATAAAAAGAAATTTTCAACATAAAATCTGGAATGAGATCAGTATTAAGCCTTGAAACTTCGTTGAAGAATGGCGCGAGAGGAATTGAAGCAAATTAGTCAACAAAAGAAAGAAATAGGTTACCCGCGATTCCGATGATCATCGACGATAGAAACAAATAGCAAAGGGGTGATATGTACCATCATTTTAAGTCTATACTGATCACATCATGCGTTCTTTATCAATCAATATTCCACTTTTTTAAATAGAAATGTCTAGCCAAATGTGATACCTTTCAATTTATTCTTTTTCAGGTATTACACTCTATCATCACCCACTTAACACTTTCCACGGACCTATTTCTTGTACATGTTTCTTTTATGGTCCACGGGAGCCCCAATCAATCCCTGCTCTGGCTCGCTTGTTAAAGATTTCCGAGGGAATATGTAAGAACAATATTATTTTAATATATTTCCAAATAAAAGCTGATTTTTTTATCTCACATATATATGTCCTCGTAAAATTTTTATCTTCCACTATGTTGAATGTCAATTGTGTTTATTTAATTTCAGCTGTGTTTTATATCCTTTATATATATGTCTTATTAGTTTGTATCTTAAGTTATGTTGGATGTCGAGAAATTGTGTTTATTTAATTTTAATATACTTTTTACGTCTTTGGCATATGGGAATAAAATAGACATAGAATTACGAACATAGCAAGGTAGTTATATAGTTTCAAAAATAAATGGGACTCTAGAGGCCACATGTGATTTATTGCATGGATACCACCTATGTTTCATGCTGTTTGCCACATCTCCGTTGCGGTTTCCATCTACCTCTGCTACTTTTCCCCATCCATGTACATTTATTCCAATTCCAACCTAGCAGGACTATGTTGTCATGCAACACTTGTTTATATAGACCATATGATACAACATCGATGCACCACATAAATGTACTAGTACATATTTACAACATTAATCATTGCCTTGTAATTTCTGTACACATGATAATGTCAAAAACACTCACATTACAGAGCTTCAAACATTATTTTATGATATTTAATTGCATCCATATTTAAAAATAAAAATAAATAAAGTCCATAATGGGTTACATCTTGCCACTTGTGGAACTGTAATGTGGGTTGCCATGAAAATAAAATTTCACCGAATCTCATTTATCCTTATTCTTGGCGTAGGAACATCTTTAGCTATATGGTTTTCATATTTCCATGCGGTTCTTTATCTTTTCATGGTTAAGTCCATCCACCATATAGAGGGGCATCATCCTTTAGGATTCGTAATATGGATGTGTTCTCCAAATTCCAACTATCCATTTCATATATTCTTCAATACTAAGACCATCAAATTTCCCTACAAACAACATTTTCTTTCTATGTCCAAAATGCAACTAGGTTTATAAACAAATTTACTTTTCAATGGAGCTTCTTTATGCAGTTAGGGTTTGAGGTGGCGAATGCAAAATGATCATAGCTTGGGAAATACTTCTATAATTGGATATTATGAGCACAATTGTGAAATTTCGCTAGCCACTCTGCAAATGGCACTAATTTGAGATATAAACCTTGCGACCTTTACTAGAAACCCTAAAATAAGTGATTTTAAATCAGCGATAACTCCATTTTGGACACCAGTTTGGATGATTTTTTTTTCAAATAGGTGTTTCTCAGGAGATATATCAAATATACAACAAGATTATTCATATTTTCACATATTTTTTTAAAGAATTGATCGAATTCTTCCACCCTCTTCCCTTGAAAAAACTACAAATATATATAGATAGATAGATAGATGAGTATTCCCTTTTTGGCCCAAGAAGGAGCTATGATACAAATTGTTGTATACCTCGGATATGAAAATACCATCGCATACAATATATCCAAGAATAAGATATAGATAGATAGATAGATATGAATGAGAGAGATATTCCCTTTTTTGTGAAGAGCTATGATACAAATTGTTTGTATACCTGGGATGAAAATACCATCGCACATACAAGTATATCCAAAGATAATATAGAGAGTATTTAAAATTTATTAATACAAAACTTTTTAAGGTGAAACACCTGCATGATTAGTCCTTTTATGGAGGGAATCCTCATGTCCACTTTCCTCTTTGGAAACCTCTAAAGTTGTAAGCTCAAGTGCAGTTACCTCCACATATAGGGTACCTTTGTGTATTATCCTCCCTAGCTACTGCTAGAATTAGAAAAATTTATTGGGCATCAGACTCCCTTTGCCCATATGACAACCTTTTGGCCTTTTCACATCCACCACATGGAAACCTCTCATTGGTTACATGGTATTTTATGATGGCCCCTTCTTCCTGTTGGAGCCTTTTTCCCTAGAATTAATCAGATGGTCATTGGTTTTTTCTAGGTGCTCCCTTCAATCCACACAAATTCATTTTTCTTTATAGCAAGGCCTCTAGTGAGGTTCCCTTGAATATGACATGGGGTGATATCTCTAATATCCCTATCTCTTTTCTATGGAGTCTCCCCTCATAGTATAGACGGAGCTTCCAATGGGTCTCCCCATGTAGTGTCACAAAGTCTTGGAAAGATTCGACCCAACTAGTGTCTTGACCCATTTTGGTGGTCACTATAAGTGAGGAGAGATTTGGTCCTTTAGGAACCCCCAATACACACAACTCTTTGTTGCTAAGCCTCGGGGAGAGCTTGCCCAATTTTTAGTTTCGTTGGCCCTTATGTTGAATTACATGAAGTGTGGAGTGGGGTAACTACCCCCAACTATAGTGTTTCTTTATCTTTGTCATTGGGCCTTTAATGGGGCTTCCCCTAGGTCTTTACCATGGGTAAATTGGTGGAGTCTCCCCACTTGCTAGTGTTTCTAGGACTTGAACAAGTTTGTCGCAACCACATGTTGGGACCATGCAAAAGAGACCCTAGAGAAAAATACTAGGATTCTTTCAACAAATCCTCAGTACCAAAGGATTTGGGCCGCCCCCCTCAAAATCCCTAAGGCTTATGTAATGGACAAGTATTGGCTAAGTGTCCAAGTCTCCTTTAATATTGCAACTTTGGGAAATTGAAGTACATGGAATTCACCCCATTCTCACCATGAAGATGACAAATATTCACCAAGGCTAAAAACATGGGTTCACCCAAAATAAAGTGAGAAGGTGATTTACATGCTTGGGGAGTTGTTGCAATTGTAGCAATTGCAAAAATGGCATAATCTAAACATTGATTCCCCTTATCTCTTGATCTATTCCTCTTCTATCTATTGTTTGAACTTGACCATTGTTCATTGTAGAAATCATATTCTATGTCATGGATCCATTTTGGATCCCACACCTCCCCACTTAGAGGCTTTTGAGTCCTGCAAATCTTTGATTATTTTTTACAAGATTTATCTACACTTCGAGTTCACTAATTGTGCATAATTTTTCTTCTCATACCATACTTCATCCTTTGAAGTGTAAATGGCATTAATTATCTAAAATGATTATGCACCATTTCCATCATGTCCATTGGACCTCATGACTCCATTGGTTATCTACTACTAATGTGATCACTCATCAAGTGCAAAGCAACAAGTTGTCCTCTTAAAGAAAATTAAAGATTTCTCTCCTAGTGAGGTACTATGATTTGCACACATAAAAAATACTACCCCATGTTGTCCTCCTTCATGTTTGATGAACATTGATGAAGCTACAACAACAATATCTTAGGCTATCATGGAATATTTTCCCTTCATTACAAGGAAAACACCAATTGATAGATGCTTTTAGCTTGAGAATCACTTCTCCATGTTCTACTTTTAATGGAGGTGGGTGGGTAGATGTTTTAGTGGAAGTTTTTTTGTGTGTGCTCTTGAGACCATGAGACAGACTAGTGCATTTATATATCTAAATGCTACAAATAAAAAATTCAAAATTGCCCAATGCTCAAATTTGTGAAATAAAACATTAAAAAATGCCATGAATTTTATACAAAACATAACACCTAGGTGCTTATTATTAACTAAAATGCAGCAGTGTGTAATGTTACAAAGCACACCTCTTTTGATATTAAATAAAAAATCATAATTTTATAAAAGAACATTTTTTTTTAAAAATAGATGGGTGTGCTTACATGACCTCTAAATGCACTGGTGTGTATAATACCATGCACACCACATTGGGGATAACATGTAAAAAAACCTTGTCAGGTGCACCATGCACATTCTCACTATGAATCAAAGACAAACCACCACAGGGTTGAATTTAAAAAAAAAATACCAACCTCTGATTCAAATTTTGCAATGCACATTATACATATGACCACAACAATGCACCATAAACATACAACCTCATTTGTGCATCTTAATACAATGAGCACTACCTCAAGGTTAAATAAAAACCCATTGTAAAAATGTTTATCTCAAGAAAATAGTTAGCATTGAGTAGTAACATAGGAATGCAGTGGTGTGTAACACTAACATAGGAATACAGTGGTGTGTAACACTAACATACACCAAGGTAGGTTTATATATATATATATATATATATATATATATATATATATATATATATATATATATATATATATATATATATGCTATATATATATATATATATATATATATATATATATAATTATAATTCTTAGTGGTGCATCTCTTACATATAAACAAGTTAGTGCATTTGCATACAAGAAGAACCTTAGTAGGGTTCACAAAATTGAAATTTCATTTTTACTATCCTCCAATGCTTCACACACATACAAGCATCAATTCTCTCAATCCCCCCTTTTTCTAGTGCTACTGAATTGCTAGATTTCATTGCCCTCCTCTTCTACAATATATTTTTGTACATTTCAAAAAATTTCAAAACCTCCCAAACCTAATTTTTTTTGTTTACATGGTAACCATGCCTCCACAGAAAAGACAAGACCAGGTGAATTCATACCTTATTTTATAGCTTCACTAGTTTAGTTTTCCAATTTAGCCTTTGATTCCTTTTTCTCATATTTTTTTGAAAAAAATGTCACTAGTGTAGCCCTGGTTATCTTAATACATCGATGATCAGTGCATTTAAACACCTACTGCTTAGCAATGCTCTCTAAGAGCTCTATGAATTTGAATCTAAATCGCACATGAATTTATTGTGCTATCCCATGTGGTAAGGAATGTAATGGGCCAGAAGAATCAATGCGCCACATCTACTCATACACACCAAACAACTATGGTAGCTACATCAAGTGATGGTGGTGGACATCTGGTTGATTCAATGCACTATCATGGTGTTATTCTATGAAGAGTGTAGATGCAAAAGTGTTTGCAAAATATATGAGAGATGTATCCAAGTAGGTTAGGAAGTAGTTGCAACAAAGTAATGAGAAGTACAAGGAGAATGAAGACATTTTCATATGCAGACTTAATGATGATGCATCTGAGAAATGATATATTTCATAGGGGAACATATAACAAGTTTGAAATGAAGATATGAATAAATACCGAGAATATTTAGAAATATTTATGATAAGCACTATCATGGTGTTATTCTATGAAGAGTGTAGATGCAAAAGTGTTTGCAAAATATATGAGAGATGTATCCAAGTAGGTTAGGAAGTAGTTGCAACAAAGTAATGAGAAGTACAAGGAGAATGAAGACATTTTCATATGCAGACTTAATGATGATGCATCTGAGAAATGATATATTTCATAGGGGAACATATAACAAGTTGAATTATAAGAATATAAGACCATGCAGAATATTTAGAAATATTTATGATAATGCATACGAGTTGGATCTACCAGATGACATAGATATTTTACTAAGGTTTAATTTTGCATATCTTTATGAGTATCATGAATATCTTGAACAATAAGAGGCAATTGAGAAAGAGCAAGTGGTAGATTAGAATAAGCAAATTCCAATCAAGAAGCAAGAGTAGTTGAAGCAGTGTTGGCTAAAAGAGTTTGTAGTATAAATAGTATATAGTTAAGTGGAAAGACAAAGTTTCACAGGATGCATCATGGATTCTAGAAGAATAATTCGGTCAACTCATGGGACCATCTTCCTTTGACAAATCTTCTAACCATCCCTCATGGGTAAGAGCTCATGAAAATTTTCAACGAGGGAAGTTTAATGTAGGAGCATCCTTGGGGTTTTGGAAATCCGACATCACCAAAAAACATGTTTAGTTGTAACACACTCGACCCCTAAGTACTCTTTTAAGGGATGTGGCATCATAATTACACTCTCCTTAAACATATTGAATCATGTTTCTAGGATTTCCATCCTCTTCTTCTCGCCACGAGCTTTCCAACGACTGCTTCCATGCTCAAATGTGAGCTCTGGATTGCAAGTTATGGACTTTCAAATTTATTCATGCATTATTGGTCAAGGGACACATCGTGCCCACGTGGGTTTGTCTCGTTCATACCATCCCAAGTTTCCCCGAAGTCCTGGAGCTCCTTAGCACTCAGGTATCTATGGTGGAAATCCATCCACTATTAAATCCACCGACGGGACTTTATCCTCGTTCAACGTACAAGGTTACAGGAATTCGACGTTTGACGCATCGGCATTGAACGCCCCTTTTTTATTTCTACGCGCATATCTTCCAGAGTTCTAAAATCTCGAAGGATCCCGAAATTTTTCCACGTGGCTTCGAACTTCGACCCTTTCGGCTCATCTAAAATATTGTACCCCAAAACCTTCGGAGTTCCGAAGACCCGAACTCCCGAAGGGTTGTCAATGTGTTGACCTACACAGAATAGATCTAGCTAAACAATGATACACACATTTGCAGAGAGAATTGGAAAAAGAAGAAGAAGGAGAGAAAGAATGGAAAGAATTATCATTAACCTTTATGAATAATGAATAATTTACACATAATATACTATGTATAACTCGATGAGTTCAACTTGAGGTGAACCAAGTCACCATAGTGGTGGTATAGAGTGATCTGGACACACACCAGCAGTTATAGGAGTGAACTGCCACCTATTCTACTCTCTCAGGCAGTTACGGGAGTGAACTGCCACCTAGTTGAGTTAACTAGTCAACTAGTCTTCAGTTAACTAACTGAAAAGAAAGTAGTGAGGAGTTAACTCAAGGAATCAAGGCTAATGCGCCACTTTGGTGATGATACCAAGGAAAGGTTGAATTAGCATGGTGATGATCCCAATGCAACATCTAAACTCAACTCAACTAGTCAAACTGAAGTGTGAACTAAAAGAGAATATTCTCCAGGTGGAATATTCTCTCCTAAAATATAGGAGACTAGATAATGACTAATTATGACTA
>SNQJ01S0014505.1:87870-104577 GCA_010110895.2 Picea sitchensis | reverse complement strand
TATTATAAAGTAATACAAATATTTTATTTAAAAAAAATAGTGTAAACATTTATAATTTTGTGTGTAATTACATCATTTGTAAGGTCTAAAATTGCAATCTTAATTATGTTCTTAATTGCAACTTTATTAATGTTTAAAATTATATTTTTATTTTGCAAGTAAAATTTTACATAAATATCTAAATGAAGAGTGGGCCAACCAAGAAATTCATTGAACTTGTGACCTATTACCTCTTCATCGACAAACCTTAAACTAATATTTTAATCAATTAAACTAACTTTAAGAATTATGTTAAATTTCCATCTAAATAAACATCCAAAAAAATATTAACTTAAAATTTTAATTAAATAATTTAAGTTCAAATTTTAATTTTAATACATTTAATTTTAAATAAATTTTTTACATTATATTTTTTAATTAATATTATAAATTTTAATTATAATAATAATAATGTTTATCACTTTTTAAAATCAATAAAATTTATCAAACAAATAAAAAAATCTAAATTAATAAATATAATTAACTTAAAATTTTAATTAAATAATTTAAGTCCAAATTTTAATTTTAATACATTTAATTTTAAATAATTTTTTTACATTATATTTTTTAATTAATATTATAAATTTTAATTATTATATTTTTTAATTAATATTATAAATTTTAATTATAATAATAATAATGTTTATCACTTTTTAAAATCAATAAAATTTATCAAACAAATAAAAAAATCTAAATTAATAAATATAATTAATAAAAAAATCATTCCTCGCTCAGAATTTGCTGTTTCACATGGTAAAAGCACCCATGAAAACATAAGCATCCGAAATTTTAAACAGATTTGTTAAAACCCATATATATATTATTATTTTAAATCTGAAATGGTTTTATCAAATGGATAAGCACATGGAGAAGCATACATACCTATAGCAATAATGAAATATAGCTTGATTAATTATCTCATTAACTAATAAAATGGATTGGTACGAATAATCATAATAATAATTATGGTAGGAATGCATTAATCATAATATTGATTAGTAAAATATAGCTTGAATAAGTATTTCATTAATTAATAAAATGAATGGATTGGTATGAAGAATAATAATAATAATAATTAAGGTAGGAATGCATTAATCATAATATTTATTAGTAAATGGTTTTGCTAATGAAATATGATAATGTAATTTAATTAATTATTATATTAATTAATAAAAGAAAAGGGTAAGAAGAATTATAATATTTATTACTAATAATGTAGGAATGCATTAATCATAATATTGATTAATAAATAGTTTGATAATGATTATTGTTTTTAATCTAATTAAAATAAATAAATAAATTTATGAGATATCTACTTGTAATTGGATTGCAAGTTAAGTTAAGAGAATAAAAAAAATATTTGCAATAAATATCTCAAGCAAAATAATAAAGATTTGTATTCATAAAATAATATAAAATATATAAAAGAGATGGAAAATTTAATTCATAACAATAAAGTAGTATAAATCTTAATTTAATGCTTAAATAATTTATAATAATTATTGGACCTTTATTATATAAATTGCTATTTTGCTATTATAACATTATGACAAAGTTATGGGCATATGCACAAAATAGGGTATGTACATACAACATTTCTTAACAAGTATATACAACTTTAATAGGCTTAATGGTTAAAAATATATGTTTCCTCCCGAGAGGTTATAGGTTCAAATCCAAAGAGGGCACGGTATGTAAATTGTGCTCCCTCTTTAAAACAAAATTGTATTTCAAAAAGTACTACTTCAATCAAGTGGATTAGATTAAGAGAGTTTTTTTAGTGGATGGTTATCAAAGATAGCGGTGCATGATTACCCGTGCAAAGTTGGTTTCCCGCCAAAAATCCTTTAGACACGCATGTTGTTTCCTCTTTGGGGAGACCCTTCCAATCAATTTTATACTAAAAAATATGCATTCTACAAAGATTTATCACCCTTACCTCCAATACACCATCAAGCCCCAAAATGAGTTTAGCTTCATCTATAAGGGGAATCTTTGATTAAGTGACCACTTCATTATCGAGCTTCTTATTTAAAGAGGAGAGGTGGAAGAAATCATTTAGTTTCCCTTGTTGAGAATGTCTAGTGACATATGTAGCCTCCCCAACCTTTTGTCTTGCTACATATGGACTAGAACCTAATTTGGAGCTTGTTCTTACCATGTTGTCGTAAATTGCACTGATTGAACAACAACCACCAACCAAAGAAAATATCTCAAACTGGGAATCGTCATTCTAAGCAGTGATGATCATCATGTTGCTTCATGTGGTTGGTTGCCATGGACAAATTGTCCTTGAGTATCCTAAGGTTGTTTTGCATCCCTTGTAGAGTGGCAACAACCATGAGGAATCTAACAATCTGAATGACCCAATCCTTGGGTGATGGAAACTCATATCATATAATGCCTTGAAGGGGGTCATTTCAATCGAAGAGTGGTAGTTCATATTATACCATCACTCTACAAGATGTAATAACCATAACAATTTTCCCTGCTTATCTTATCAATGCATATGAAGGTATCCCTCTAGGAACATGCTAACCACCTCATATCATATAATGTCTTGAAGGGGTTCATTTTGATAGAAGAGTGGTAGTTAGTATTATACCATCAATCTGCAAGATGTAACAATCTTAACAATTTTCCTTGCTTATCCCCTCAGTGCATGTGAAGGTATCCCTCCAGGAACTTGTTAACCACCTCAGTCACCCCTCTAATTGAGGGTGATAGGAAATGATCACATTAAAGGTTGACATTGCTAATTCTAAAGTTCTTACCAAAATTGACTAACAAACTTGGAATCTCAATCACAAATGATGTGATGAGGGATTCCATGGAGCTCAAAGACATGCTTAAAGAATAAATGAGCAACCCCATATGACCATATGTTATCAACTTCATAGTCAATGGAATGAAACCAACATGCTTGGTTAAGCAATTAACCAACACAAAGATAACATACTTACCTTCAAAGAGTCGTAGGTTGGTGATGAAGTCCATGGATACCTCTTCCACTTATGGTTGGGGATGCAATTACGTTGGAGAAGAGCAAAATAAGGAACAAAGTCTATTTTGTTACGCCAGCAAATCTCACATTCAACCATAAATTGTTCAACATTGAACTTCATTTTTAGCTAATAAAAGTAAGAGGATGTATTCTTATAAGCTTTGTGAAATATGACATGACCAACCAAGGGATATCTAGGGCCAAAATAGATGCAATTTTTAAAGAGAATTACATTATTCTGATCATCCAAAGAAATTGTAGCAATATCTAGTATGTAATATGTGAGGAGCTCATGTACCTAACAAGGATGGATAACTAATATGGAGATAAATGTGGGCGGTTCATCACGTCGACATCAAGCATCATCAACAATATTCCCCTTACCCTTGTTATTATAGATGATTTTGAAGTCACAGGCTTGGATCATGACAATCCATGTTTGTTGATCCTCTAATAAAATACCCTATGTCACTAGGTGCTCCATGCATATTCCCTTTGTCATTATTATAGATGATCGTGAAGTCATAGACATGGAGTATGGCCAAATTTTCTTTTTTGTATGTGGACATGTGCCTTTATTTTTCATTCAACTTACGAATTTCAAAGGAAATGGGTCTATAATCCTTTAAGAGTACTACACCAAGACCAAACGTAGAAGATTCACATTCTATGGTGAATGGAAAAGTTGTCAACTGGTCTAGGTTGAGTGGTTAAGAGGAGAATTTGTTACCCTCCCACCAAGGTTAAAATATCATTTGTGACGTATTTTCCCATTATGGGATGATTGGGATTGGAAAGGTATCAACGATTTCACTCTCGCTCAAGTGCTTAAGGGTGTAATGAGATGTGTCCAAACATTTTTTCTTTCTTTTTCAAAAGAATGACTTCAATTCGCTATTGGTTCTTGTTTATGAAAGGAAATAAGGGATGGTTCAATTTTCCAAGAATGCATCCTCTCTATATTTTATTAAGGAGCTATCCTCATTTATAATTTCAAAAGATATCACCTCTAAAGATGTTTTTCTCTCAAAAGAAGTGACTCCTCCATTTAGTTGTTAACCATTGCTAGATAATAATGAAATCAAATGATGATAATGTTGTTCATGGACCCATTCTTATAGTCTTTGTCTTAAGTAGCATATTTTTTCCAAAGTTACAAGATTGTTCTTATATTTCTAATGGCTTATGGTTGGTGGAAACAAACCTATCTTTGAGCCTCTAGCTCCTTGATACTCTATTATGTTCTCCTTATTATACTTTGTGGTTTCTTTAGACTCATCTTAATGGACTTATGATTAACTTTTGTTACAATGTTGATGCCATTTTTGAAATGGTTGTGGCACCTTGGGGATGTAACTAATCAGGTTCTTCTCTCTAGTTTAGAGACCATTGTTGAGGTTTTCTTCCGAAATTGTAATTTTTTATATGATGTACATGATTTGAACTTTATGTCTAGCACATAGATCAATTATGAGGTTCTTTCTTGATCTAATTTAGAGTTTTTTTTTTAATAGAGAATTCACACATTGGATGTTCTCGAAATGCAATATGCGTACACACAATGTATTTATTTTTCATCTCAAGTAGAATTTATGATTTGTTTTTTTCAAGGATAAAAACTATGAAGGACCAAGTGAAATTAGGGGTAGTGAGCACATGCATTGAAGTAAGGGATTAATATAGGCTCTCAAAACCTTGTTTCTCCTCAATAGACCAAGGGAGGGATCCTTATTTATTACATCATTCAAAGAGTGAGTGATAACATACAAGTTATAAATAAATCCATGATAGAACCTTGTTAAACCTATAAATTCTTGAATTTCTTAAGGGTTGTGGGAACTAGCAACCCCTGAATGGATTAGATATTGAAAGGATAAATACAAACACCATCTATAAAGACAATATTACCAATATAATTCAAAAAAATATTCACAAATTCACACTTGGATTCCTTGGCATAAAGTTTATGATGGGATAAAGTATCTAGTACAAGATACAAAATGCTCTAGATAGTCTATGAATATTTTGCTATATATGAGCATATCATCAAATAAAACCATAACAAACTTGCAAAGATACTTACTAAACACCTTGTTCATTAAAACTTAAAAAGTAGCAAGATAGTTGTAGAGGACTAATGGCATTACCTAAAATTGAAAGTGTCTTTGGTGAGTTCTAAGTGTAGTCTTCTCTTAGTTTGAGAGCCTATCGGGGATTTGGTAGTAGCTTGAACATATATCAATCTTAGAAAAGGACTAGTCACTATGTAGCTCATCCATAAAATTAACTATTTAGGCATGGAGAATTTATTCTTGATAGTGATTTAATTGAGTCCTTTATAATCATTATAAAGGCGATGAGAATCAAGTTTATCCTTGTTAACACCATTAACGTAGAATAAGGGTTCTTGCTAATATTGATGAACCCGGGATCTGAAAGCTCCTCCAAACTTTTGAAAACATCCATATCAATAGGAGCACACCATTTTGGGACCTTTGGTGGGGTCCAACTCAATAAAATGTTCCATTCCCCTACTATGAAGATGTTCACCTTAGAGCATAAGTTTCTCGAGGAAATTTGCTCCCATGTAAGTACAAGTGAGCAATGAAACTAAAGTGGCCCCTCTTGTAGTCTACAATATAGGTGCCCCTATATATTGGGTTAGTGTCCTTTCAAAGTCACCTTTTGACCATCATGGTGGAAAAGAAAGAACTTATCACAATGGTTAGTGGAGTAGGCACCTAAAGAAATAAACCCTTGAATACCCAAAAGGACATGTATTCCTCCAACATCTATTATTACATGATGGCAATGGAAATGATGATATTCACCATTCTCTGAGACCAAGAAAGCTTATCAGAAAATCAAACTAAAAATTCTTCAAAATATAATTTCTATAGAAGTCAACCTTGAGGACACAACCCCCATACAAAGTTCCACCATCTTCACCACACCTGCACATTAAATGTGTTTATGCTTTGGGATGCCAACGAAGAAGCATTCAAAAGTATCTAAACAGAGGCTCAAATGCTTGGCTTGTTTTTTTATTAAGGATGTTTAATGTATTGTCATGATCAACCATAACAAGGACCATGGTATTTTTTAATGATTCAAATATTATACCTTAGTATAGTATTCTAGGTGATTATTTAAGATTGAAAAAATCATACATATGGATATGTAGAAGAAGATTCAATGAAAAAATACAATTTAGTATTAAAACTTGTAGATTTTGACAAATATTATCAATATGAGCATTTTTTGTGTAAAAAATAGGTGAAATTTTAAAGTAGAATTGGGCAAGTTGCGAATTTATTTTTCAAAGAAAAGGCAAAAAAATAGCTAATTGGCAAAAATTTGCCCCTAAAAAACACCCTGACAAGGACCCTATATTTTTTAATATGCCCATAAAACATGAAGGTATGAATTCTACCCAACCTAGTCATTGCATCAAGGGAAACCAAGGGTTCACTTATTTCAAATGATTGGTCATGTAAATTGTAATCTTTAATAGGTTCTTCAAGAAAAATATTCTTTGCGGATTCATTTTATGGGTAAAATTCATGTAGGTCTTCCATCAAAACTTTTTTGGGTATTACAAACATGGCCCTTAAACTATGGTTGAGATAATCTATGGTAGGGGTTTTAAATGGTAGGATAAGGGTTTTGGTTGTGCTAACATGTGATTTTTAGCATCTCATACTTCCTCTCTTCATTGGCTCTCTTATTACGTGTATAACCCCATTTCCTAGAACAAAGTATTTTTTTATTAATAGAATGAACATGATAGATAATGGAATTTTCATAAGTCAGGTTCAAACATTTTTACCTCAATGTGAATTTTTGGCTATAGATTTGAAATATAGATTTTTTACTTTGAAATATAGATTTTTTACCCCCAATTTGGAGGAAGATTGGCCTTAGGCTCGATGACTTGGAACTTCTCAATATATTATTTAACAATACGATCCTTTTGGAAAAAGTGCATGATTTTAACATCATTGAGTGCATCTGAATTAAGATATTCTCTCTGAGTTAATGCATCTAGAAAATAACTAAAACCCCTCTAGGGATTTTACAATCCATCTTTCTATACAAGTATGGATCGCCTCATCCACATGTTGTAGGGCCACAATCAATTTATCATCTTGGTCATATAGATGTTGGATCTTTAATTCAATTTTGATTTTGTTTATCCATGTATGCACTTCCACTGCTCCAACAAAGTCATTGGTGGTTTTATATCACTATCAATATTGGAGGGGTATTTACCTTCATGAAAAAAGGTTTTAACTCCTCCTCACAACCCTCATGATTATGGAATGGGGATTTTGGGCCATGTTCTAAGATATTTTTATCTATCTTCTCTCTTATTTCTTCTAGAAAAAACCTGGTACTTTCTTGCAAATATCCTTCAATCACATACATATATTTTCCCTTCAAATTTTTCTTTGCATTTTTTTCTTGAATAAAAAAAACCACATAGCAAGAGTGAAAGATCAACATGTTGTGATACCAACTCACAATGATCGTATAAACAAATAAAACACTATTGAAAAAAACAAAATATAACAATAATAACAAAAAACAACCAAAAAACAATAGTGAAAGATCAACATGTTGTGATACCAACTCACAATGATCGTATAAACAAATAAAACACTATTGAAAAAAACAAAATATAACAATTAACAAAAAACAATAGAGATACTTGCATACCAAAAGGTGGATTACCCATGCAAATTTAGAAGAATGGAGAAAGACATTTACATTGAATGTGTGTATTGATGAAATGATATGAAATACTTTGTGTAATGAAATGATATGAAATACATATAGAGTGGAGAAGCCTCTATGTATAACAATGAAGTAGCAAAAACCCATCTTAATATGTAAGTACTAGTAAGAGTTATTAGGCTATTATTACATAAAGTGGGTTTGTACAAATATAACATTAGAAAAAATTACGAGCACAAAACAACACATGTACATAAAATTTAATGCCTAATATATGTTGTGGTTAAGTACACAATAAATTAAGATGCCTACAATAATTTTTCTAAGATTATTTTGCTTCGATAATAAAATTTGAATCTAAGAATTTATTTGAAAAATACTTATTTTATTACCACAAAACAATAACTTTGTGGTTGGCCAAGGCTCCATGTGAACATGAGGTGAACTAGCCATAGGATTGTGCCATATATAAAGGTGAGTGACTATACCAAACATGAGTGAAGATGTGGTGAAATGGCTTTATGGCTCACATTTTCTCAAGCTTCTCGATTTCCCTTCCATATATTTTCTGGCATAATTGTATTATCCTCTTGAGTTTAGCAATGCCACGTGTAACAAATTCTAAAATATGTTACTTATAACATCTTTCAAGACAAACTTGACATGAGAAATAAAGAAATCAATTGGGCTTGTGACAAGTATTCCACCGAGCATCCCAAGCAATCTTCGACAAGTTTAGTTAAAGGAAAACAACAACCATTAAAGAATCCAACGATAGACTTAGTTTCTAATACTAAAAAGAAAAAATATATTTTACATATAGACTTGGATCCTAAGAAATTTCATGAAGCATGAGTCGACTCAAGAAGTGATTACTTCAAATGTGAATTTACATTTAGGTTCAAAAAATAGTCTCACACCATCAGTGCAGTCCCTTTCAAAATAAAGCATAAGGATAGTGAAGTCTTCGAGCACTCCTTTGAGTGCATTTAGAATATACATGAGCATTTAGAATATACATGACACAATATTTGATATTCAACCAATTAGAATAGTATGACAAGGAATTCAATGTGTATTGAATGGTCCATTTATGTGATCAAGCAGAAGATGGACTAACAAATTTATGTGATCAAGGAGAAGATGGACTAACAAATTTGAGATCGTGAATAGCAATATAATAAAAAAGTGATCAAGGTAAAGAAGATTACACTCATACCTAAGTGCAAGATTAAATTTATCAATATAGCAATGAAAGAGGCATAGAACTTATCAGTTGGATTCCAAAACCATGATTTTCTCAAAGATACTTATCTCTATTGATTCAAAATTTTCTTTAATGTCATTAGATATGGTGTCCCTGAGGATGAGAGTTTGATCTAGGGTCATACTTGATTGTATTTAGAAAGAGCTTAAACAAAGATTACTTAAGAAAACACATCATATTCTCAACTTAGGAAATGACATAATGATTTACTATTGGCTCATTAAGCATTAAAAGTCTAGCATTCCAATTGGAACGTGAACATGATACGTTGCTTGAAAGAGTGGGTGAAGTATGGGCATTAGCGCAAAGAAATCCCCCTATAACATGATTTTTTTTATACTTAACAACCCATTGAAAACATCAAATGTATTAGAATCACATTTGAGTACCAAACATTACATCATGAGGAAATGGATTGTTTAACAGAAGAATAAACTTTGTGCAAAGTATTTAAAATGAATTACAGGAACTCTAAGAAAATGAGGCAGAGACACAACTGAACATTGTTGCACAATAAAGTTATAAATTATGGTAATGAAGTAAAGACAACATAGGATTCATAACTTGGAGGGAAAAGAAAAACATGTACTTAAGAATATGCATTATTTATATGGATTCAAGATGTATTTTTATTTTATCTCGCTATTACGGGTCTATCAAAAGTATTTAAGATGATAAATTGGAAATACATGGATGTAGGTTGTCACTTCAAGGCTTTGTTGAAATCAATGTCTTATATGTTCGCAGATCTGCAAATTCTATTGCACACTGACTAACAAGCTTTGTTGTACACTCCAAAAGGAGAAGGCATGATAAATATTAAAGAGCGGAAATATCGCAAGCTCGGGTAGCAAATTCTTTATAGCACCATTTCTAAATATATCATTTAATCAACTAAATAGGATGAGGAGAATGAAACTTTTGATTGGTTATTTAAGGTTGGGAGGCATTTATATCCATTTTCGGAATTGGTCAATTTGTGGTGACTTAGTGGGTGACACAAGTTGAAGGTCTCCTCCACTTAAGACAATGAATTAGATATGTTGAGATTCACAGTAACACTGAGAAGGGGGGGTGAATCAGTGTTGTATTAATCTTCTTAATTTTCTTTTCTTTAAATCTTTAATATTATTTTGAAGTGTTCAATTAATCATCAATGCATGTAGAAATCAAAACAACACAGAAAACACGGTACGCCAAAATTTTTACGTGGAAACCCAATGCGGGAGAAAACCACAGAATATCTTTCTTTATGTTCTTATGCAATCACCAACTTACAATTTATAATCTTTCAGCTTGACATGCACCCACCTGTTACAAATAATGAGGACATCAATCCTCTCAGGCACCAACCTGTTACAAATGATGAGACACCAATCCTCTCAGGCACCGTCTTGTAGAGTGAGGACACTAGACCTATCCCCTGCACCACCCTTCCTCCCTGTATTCATTTTTTTTAAATCTTACAAAAATTAAATATTTCTCAAAGTTACAAAAGTTTTTTCCTCTCTTCCCATCAACATTTACTTGATGAATGCACATCCCTATTTATAATATCTTTGCATAAGTTCGACTAATTGTATGTGGACGCATAACAGTTGTATTGTGGACATATCTTGACCAGATCAAAGTTCAGTTAGTTATATGGGTTAGAATATAATGGATGTGCTCATTTTACCATTGACAATATCACTATTTTCACCCAACCATAGGTCGAAGCCACCCTCCGAGCACCTTAACCTTGACAGAGAATCACTCCGGAAGAAAACCCTAGGCTAGATAGCCAAACAAAGGGTAGCGCACATTTCCCCAAGGATAGCGCACCAACAAGAGTTGATCAGATAGTCCAAACCCCAACCAAGAGATAGTCCAAGCCAAACGTGATCCGTTAGTTGTAGCAACTGCAATGGCAGCTCTCCTTCAAACCTGCACACAAAATTGGGCACTAAAGTGCGCACAAGTGTTGCTCTGCAATTCTGAGACTGCCTACCAGAATGAAGACTGGCCTCCGGTATTTATAGTACTTATGTCTAACGGCTTAGGCCGACTTTTCATTCTAGGTATATGTTTGTTCAGTATATATTATTTCTTATGGTTGACTTCTTCTCTTGGATGCTAATAACCTAATACAAGTTATCTTATTGAGCCAACATGTCTTCTAGGGTTATTAGCCAACTCATTAGGGTTTCTTCTTGATTCCATGAGTATTTTATTCTCGTCGGGTTTACACGTGGAGGTAAATACCTCCCGCGGCTACCATAATATCAACAATATGTGGACACACTTCTGTCTAAATTAAGTATGTGGATGAATAACACTTATATTATGGACATATCTTGACCACTTCAAAGTCCAATTAGTTATATGTGGACGTACTTCTGTCTAAAATAAGAATATTTATTGTTTAGTTATGGTTGAACATTCTTTGACTAAATCAAACAGACCAAATCTTCCTTATTTTACGAAAACGTTCAAGGATCATCGTTAATCCTTTCAATGATTAATGAAAGATCGATTATACCAAATATTGCATCTCATCAAAATCGACGTAGCCATTTACATTATGGTTTACAAAGCGACCAATGCGCAGATAGAATAGGAGAACAAAATTCAAGTTGCAAGTCTTCAACTTGTCGTACTTTCCCTGCAGTGCACTCGCCTAGTCGCCCCACCAGAATGTAAGCGTGCCCTAGTGACTTGCTTACTTGACTATTGAAATTCGACTTGTTTCATCGTAGTCCACCGCACCGTTTGTCGCACGGGCTCAAGGCACCCTACAAATTTTATTTTGCGCCATTGACAAGCGACCGACTTCATTTTGTCACACTTCACTGTGTCATTCCTTGCACTAGCTCAAAGCACCTTGCAATCATTGCACATTCGTCATCGCGTTGCAGCACTAGCATCCATCGCTCCACTTCACAATCATGGACATGAAAATATGTTGCATTTTTCTTTGTCGTACTTCACTTCTGCATTGCGTCGTAGGTCATCCCCCTGTCGATTCGGCTACAGTTATCTGTTATTGCCAAGAATTGCTTCACTAACTGATCATATTTTCAATCAAGTCCTAGCCATTGATCCTTTCTTCCTTTGATCCTTCTGTGTATTGTTGTTTTCATCCTTTCACGACTTCTTCTATCTATGTGTCACATTTTGTGCAATACTGTCTGTTATTGTGTGCACTTCTATGTTCATCCTTGTCTTTTATTGCACTATAATTGGCCATGTCCATGACCACTTTGACATCAATGACAACATATGTGCAACAAACTCCCCCTTTGTCATTGATGGCAACCAAAAGAGCCTGACTACCAAATCAATGGCCTTTATGCTAAGTTGCTCCCCTTTTCATTGTGCGCAACTGTCAAATCATTGGCCTTTATGCTAAGTTGCTCCCCCTTTGAACGTGCGCAACAAACTCCCCCTTTCAATGTGTATCAACTTCCGGGTTTGTTGATTTTTATTTGTTACTCTCCCCCTTTNCTCCCCTTTTCATTGTGCGCAACTGTCAAATCATTGGCCTTTATGCTAAGTTGCTCCCCCTTTGAACGTGCGCAACAAACTCCCCCTTTCAATGTGTATCAACTTCCGGGTTTGTTGATTTTTATTTGTTACTCTCCCCCTTTGACAACAATGACAAAGAGAGACTTTGTATATTCTCCCCCTAGGAAGAAGAATCTCTAGAAGCATGTGCTAAAACATTCTCCTAAACTCTGTACGCGCACAGAACCACCTTCAAACATAATACCATCAAGAACCATTGCAAACTTCTATTGTGCACACATCCACAAAAGCAAACTTATTTTTATGATTAATGTAAATATTAACAACAATATCACTTGCCCCTAATACAACATCAAATGGGGCACCTATAGAAGTAGTGACATGTGTTCTTCACTAAAGTAAGGAAGACGAGATCACACCCAACCTCTGTCTAAGAGACTCAAAGTATTATCTTGGCAATGGATTAGTAAAAATATATGCAATATGGTCTTTGGAAGGAACATACTCTAATTTAACCACTTGATCCTGAACCTGTTCTCTGAGAAAATGATATTTGATTGGGATATGCTTAATCTTAGAGTGTTGAACGGGGTTTTTAGAGATATTGATAGCACTTGTATTGTCACACATGATGGTGACAAGTTGATCACAAGTAACTTGAATATCCTTGAGATTGTTTATTATCCACAATACTTGAGTACAACATAATGTTGTAGCTATATATTCAKCTTTAGTTGTAGAAAGGGAAATGGAGGTTTGTTTATTGTTGATCCAGGACACTAAACCACTACCAAGGAAGAATGCACCTCCATTAGTGTTTTTTTTCTATCGTCAATACTCCCTACCCAATATGCATCTGTATAAGCTCTGAGAATGAGGTCTGTGTCTTTTGAATACCACAAGCCATAATCAATAGTGCATTTCAAGTATCTAAATATTCTTTTAACTGCAAGGACATGAGTTTCCTTAGGATTGGATTGAAACCTACCTACCAAACCGACTGCTTGCATGATGTTAGGCCTTGAAGTTGTGAGATAGACTAAACTGCTTACCATAAACATGTACATGGTTTGATTTATTTTGGGAGCATCGTCTCTTTGTTGAGTTTGCAACTAGTAGTCATAGGAGTGCTCACTGGTGCGCAGTTTTCCATGCCAAATTTCTTCAATATTTCCTTGAGATATTTACTTTGATAAATGAAAATTTCTCTTTCTAATTGATGAATCTGTAGACCAAGAAAGAAAGAGAGTTCCCCCAACATAGACATTTCAAAATCTTGTTGCATCACAACTGTAAACTTCTGACTCATTAATTCAATGTTACTACCAAAAATAATATCATCAACATATACTACAATAATTAACATGTCATTACCTTCAACCTTGATGTATAAGTTCCTATCAAGCATTCCTTTTTTAAATCATTGTCCAGTCTATAATACCAAGTTCTTGGAGCCTGTTTTAGCCCATACAAGGCTTTCTTTAATCGACAGACATAATCCTTTTTGTTAGTCAGTTGAAAACCGTCGGGTTGGTCCACATAAGCTTCTTCCTCTAGGTCACCATTTAAAAAGGTTGATTTGACATCCATTTGATAAACTTTGAATTTGGTGTAGCATGCAAAAGTCAAAAACGTCCTGATAGCTTCAATTCTTGCAACAAGGGCAAAGGTTTCTTCAAAGTCCATTCCTTCTACTTGAACATACCCTATGCATATCAATCTAGCCTTGTTTCTGACTATTTGTCCATCTTCATTCAACTTGTTTATGTATACCCATTTAGTTCCAATTTCATTCTTGTTATTGGGTCTTAAAACAAGATTCCAAGTCTTATTTTTCTCTATTTGGTCTAGTTCTTCATTCAGGGCTTTAACCCAGTGGTCAGCATGACTTGCTTGCACAAATTTTTGGGGTTCACTCATGGAAAACAATGCAAAATTTGCAGAGCTAGATGTATCTATAAGTTTTTTTCTAGTTTGTACACTTGCTTCCTTGTTTCCAAAAATCCGACTTTCTGGATGATGTTTTTGAACATACCTTGATGGTGTCTTTGGTTGTGGTGTTTTCATTCTCTCCTCTTCCTCTGAATCCTTTTGTTCCAGATATTTGTTCATTATGTCATCGTGTGGTTCATTGTTGATTGGTTCATCTTATGAATCATCATGGTGTTGGTGTCTTATTGGATGAAGCAATCCTTCATCTACTTTTGTGTCTATACTCTCAACTATCTTGTGGAGTCGTTTGTTATAGCACTTGTACCCTTTGCTTTTGGAGGAGTATCCTAATAGGATACCTTCATCAACTCTAGAATCAAACTTACCCAAGGTGTCTTCATTTCTTTAATGCAGCATTTGCTTCCAAATATCTTGAAATTTTTTATTGATGTTGATCTCTCATGCCATAGCCCATAAGGGGTTTTATTGTTGTTTACTCTTATGTGAGCTTTATTGAGAATGTTGACAGTTGTTTGAACGACCTCTCCCTAAAAGGTATTGGGTACTTTTGATTCATCAAGCATGGCCATGGCCATTTCTTGAATTGTTATGTTCATCCTTTCTACAACTCCATTTTGTTGAGGGGTTCTTCCAATAGAAAATTGTGTCTTGATCCCATGTTTTTCACAATAATTGTTGAGTTCATCAGATGTGAATTCTCCTCCTTTGCCTGACCTTAGGCGCTTGATTTTTAATTCCATTTCATTTTCTACCAACACTTTGAAGATTTAAAAATTTTCAAATTCCTCAAATTTGTGCTTCAACAATCCAACCCAAGTATGGTATAAACATCAATCAACAATATGAAATATTTTTCACCTCGTGGTGATTGTGTACTAGTAGGGCCACATAGATCTGTATGGATCAGCTCAAGAGGTTGATTGGTGGAGTGTTCTCTTGCCTTGAATTGAACTCTTCACTACTTTCCAAAGTGACATGACTTGCAGATAGTATTCTCAGGTTTGAAAATTTTAGGCATATCGCGCACAACATATTTTCTTCCTAGCTTAACAAACTGATTAAAAATAAGATGACCTAGTCTTTTGTCTCTCATCAGTTTTACCAATGCAACATTTTTCTTTGACTTCTCCTAGGACATACACATTCCCTAAAGCTCTAACTACCTTTACAACATTCTTCCATGTATCTACATCCATTACTTTACAGCCTTTTGAATGAAAGAGAACATTGTGTCCTTGATCACACATTTGAATTACACTCAACAAGTTATGTTTTAGACTATATACATACATCACATTATGTGATTTGATCTTTCCCTTCTTATCTTCCACTAGTACAAAAATCCATTTTCCTCTAATTCTGGTTGGAGCATTGTTTCCAAAAGTAACATGACCAATTTTTTCTTCAATTAGGAATTCAAACTTACTCTTTTCTCTTGTCATGTGCTTGGAGCACCCATTGTCAATATCCCATTGATTTTCTTGATTTTTGGCATATAGAGCCAGTCCACATTTTTCTTTGTTTTTATTTTTCTTCCTCCAAACCTTGGAAAAAAATTCTTGTTTGTCTTGCTTAAAGATAGGAAACATATTGCTTCTACATTCACTTGCCTTGTGTCCAAAATTATTGCATATGTGGCAATCGAGTTCATTCAGTAAAGGACAGAAGGGGTTATTAAAATAATTTTGAACCATAGCCATTTGAGGTTTATTGAATCTCATTCCTACATTTATGTTATATTTAAAAGTCTCTCAACACATAGCCTTAAGTCCAAAATTACCACAAGAGAAACAATATCCATAGAAAAAATTTGGATGCCTTGGAATGAAGAACTCACTTGAAGGGATTGATCTTTGTCTACCAACTTTATAAGATTCAGGCATATGTTGCTTCCTTGTTTCATATTTGTTTGCATGGTTGGGTTGATCCAGTTCTGACTACTTCTTCTTTTCGTTTTTTGACTTGTTAGGCTGACTGTTGTTTCCCTTGAAAGCATTGACATAGTTTGTGGGCTTCTCAGTAGTTGACATGTTTATGCTTGACTCACCTTTGACAACGTTTGAACTTTCCTTATATCCCAGCCTTGTCTTGTCACCTGGTGATCTCTGATTGTTGAGAATGTTATCTAGAATTTCAGATCCTCTTACAAATTTGATATTCATTTTAGTCTTGGACTTCTCTAGATCTTTTCTTAAGGATA
>SNQJ01S0014505.1:52860-68261 GCA_010110895.2 Picea sitchensis | reverse complement strand
ATGGCTGCTTTGACTTGGTCAAACCCTAGATTTGACCAAAAACTCAAACTTCACGTCTTGGCTTGTTGAGAGTACCAGGGGATGCGCTAGGCTAGGGCACATTGATCTATCCGGAGATTAGGTCAATTACTTCACTTAAGGTGCTTCAACGAGAGGATTGGGGTTTTTGCAACTACACCTGCTAGTAACCCCAGCTACAGTGCTATGGTGATTGCTCCTGCTAGAAACCCTAGCGACAATTCTTCAACGAGCTTAACATCCTTACGGTTATGTTTCCTTCCAGGGTTAGACTGAGTGAAGGAGGTGTGGGCCCATAACCTGTTAGAATATAATGGATGTGCTCGTTTTACCATTGACAATATCTCTATTGTCACCCAACCATGGGCCGAAGCCACCCTCCGAGCACCTTAACCTTGACAGAGAATCACTCCGAAAACAAACCCTAGGCTAGACAATCAAACAAAGGGTAGCGCACCTTTCCCCAAGGATAGCGCACCAACAAGAGTTGATCAGATAGTCCAAACACTAGCCAAGAGATAGTCCAAGCCAAACGTGATCTACTAGCTGCAGCAGCTACAATGCCAGCTCTCCTCAAACCTGCGCACAAGATGGGGCACTACAGTGCGCACAAGTTGTTGCTCTGCAATTCTAAGACAGCCTGCCAGAATGAGAACTGACCTCCTGTATTTATACTAATTCTGGCTAACTGCCTGGGCCGACTTCTCATTCTAAGTATCTGTCTGTTCAGTATATATTATTATTTATGGCCGACTTCTTCTCTTGGAGGCTAATAACCTAATATAAATTATCTTCTTGAGCCGACAAGTCTTCTAGGGTTATTAGCCAACTCATTAGGGTTTCTTCTTGCTTCCCGAAATATTCTATCCTCGTCGGGTTTACACGTGGAGGTAAATACCTCCCGCAGCTACCATAATATCAACACCTACATCGTGAATGCACGCTTAATGCCCCTCACTATTTTCTTCCAAAGTTTTCTCCATTATTGATGCTTTCTCTCAATACCAAATGACATTTCATTTTCCGTTTCACCTTTGGAAACTGGCTGAACTTTTTACAAAACCTTCTCCAGCTATCTTGGGCTCTCCCTTGGCTTTTTTCTAGCTTGTTCCCCATGAGTACAAACGGTTAGCAAAGTCAGGAATTTCACCTTGCTACCATCCTCATCAATGCCCATTTCAAACTATGGCAACAATCTTGAGTTTAGAAAACCAATATGTATTCTAATTGAAATCTTTGGTTGAATATGAATACAAATGAAAAAGGACCTGTTCTTCCAGCTGGGTATTCTTCTGGGTGACCTTTCTGAATTGGGTCCAGTCAGGGAGAGCCTTGTACTGCAAGCCCAGCTTTGCTTGATAGGTTAAGAGGAAAGAAATTATTCCTGTTTGCAATCCTTCTCTATTTCTAACATCTGAATTTATTCATCAGTCTTTAAATCCTGGGATTTTGATAAGGATTTGAATCAGTTAATAGAAAATCCGGATTTATTATCGAGGACTACAAAAGGGGTCAAACAGTTGCAGAAATGCCGTTCCATTATCCCCACCAAAAATCAACCAAGAAGAACAGAAGGGCACTACAAATCCTGGGATTTTGATAAGGATTTGAATCAGTTAATAGAAAATCCGGATTTATTATCAAGGACTACAAAAGGGGTCAAACAGTTGCAGAAATGCCGTTCCATTATCCCCACCAAAAATCAACCAAGAAGAACAGAAGGGCACTACAAGTTTCGTTCTTGGTGCTTTTATCACTGTCCAAATTCTCCTGAGAAAAAATTGGTTATGTATTCTGTTCTGTAGTCATTGAGAGTAATAGAACTATGTATTTGCTTTGCTTTTATTGAACTTTTGTTTGGACTTCTAACGATTTCAACCTTCCTCTTGTTGCTATGTATTATGTTCTGTAGTCATTGAGAGAAATATGACTATGCTTCGCTTTCATTGAACTTTTGTTTGATGGACTTCTAACGATATTAACCTTCCTATTGTTGCTCCACAGCAATCTCAGTTTTCTTAATTGGAACAATTATAGACACTGGAACTGACACAAATCTGTTGGGGTTTATGTTAGCACTTTTTCAAAGAATGAACCATGGAAAATTATTCAATCGGTGATTTAGGTGTCGGGATACACAAAGCTGACTACAGGATAATTCAACTTCCGAATATGAGAGATTAAACAAAACCTACTTCATCTCTAACCTTTAACTATAATTGTGATGTCCCGGTTTTGAAACTTTGGAAATAATGAACTTGATCTGTTAATAAAAAAACCACGACTTGCTGAGCATGAACACCTAAAAGGGTTATGATACCACAAGAGGGGAAAGGTGAGTGGGTCTAAGGGAATTTTACATGCCTGGAATCTTAAGTTTATTTTTCTACTTATCTTGTCATTAACCTTCACTCTATTGAGCCTATCCTACAGTCTAAATTGGAAATAAGAGTGGATGAATCCAACTCCTAGATCTAGGTCATCACCTCCTACATTCTGGGAAATTTGTTCCCTACAAAAAAATTGGTTTAGGACCTTTGTCATCTTTCACTCATGCGAAAAAAGAAAAATTTGAATGGGATGAGAGAGCTGATACTATGGAATGGAACAGCAATGAAAGGAAGCCATTAAATTCTTGAGAAGAACCAAGAACTTAAAAAAAAGTTGTTCAAGTTAATAGACAACAGTGTGGACCTTTCTATGCACACTCTGAAGAGCACTGAAGAGAGGGACCTTTGAGGTATTGCTGAACAGAGAAACAAGAATTCTCCTTGTTTTGTGTGGGGCAAGTATTGTGAGTACCAAATAACTATAACTCAGCAATGGGATACTTGGATAGTTTTCTTCTTGCTCCTAAGATGGAGCCTACTGCTCTGAGAATTCTACACTATTTTTCTTCGCCCTTGTGGTATCATACCCTGGTTAAGGGGTGGTGTCCACGAAGGACTACCTATGGATGGTTGGAAAATTGCTCCATCTCAGTTAGTTGCTTGGTACTCAGTGTTCAAAACAGACAAGTACTTCATCTTTACTCTAGAAGTTTCTCATTATCTTTGGTATAAGAGATAGTTTACTACTCTTAAATACTTGCAATTAATTTCCAGTAAAATTTGTGATTTAAAACTATCTGTATAGCTATAACTCAGCAGAGGGATACTTGGTTAGTTTTCTTCTTGCTCCTAAGATGGAGCCTACTGCCCTGTGAATTCTGCACTATTTTTCTTTGCCCTGGTGGTATCATACTTTGGCTAGGGGGTGGTGTCCACAAAGGGCTACCTACGGATGGGTGGAAAATTCTTGTCTCAGTTAGTTGCTTGGTACTGTACCAAATAACAGATAACTACTTCATCTTTACTCTAGAAGTTTCTCATTATCTTTGAAGAGATAGTTTACTCTTAGATAATTGCAATTAATTCCCAGTAATATTTGTGATTTAAAACTGTTTGTATAATTATAACTCCGTAGTGGGATACTAAGTTAGTTTTCTTCTTGCTCCTAATATGGAGCCTACTGCCCTAAGAATTCTGCACTATTTTTCTTCGCCCTGGTGGTATCATACCCTGGCTAGGGGGGTGGTGTTCACAAAAGACTACCTATGTATGGGTGGAAAATTGCTTCATGTTAGTTAGTTGCTCGGTACTCAGTGTTCAAAACAGATAAGTACTTCATCTTTACTCTATTAGTTTCTCATATCTTTGGTATAAGAGATAGTTTACCCTTAAATAATTGCAATCAATTCCTGGTAAAATTTGTGATTTAAAACTGTTTGTATAAGAGTCTTGGGATTTTGCTCCTTCCCTTGACATATATATTGAGTTTACTGGTTTGTAAATATCTGTCTTTGATGGCAAAAAGCATTCCCTGTGTGCTGTAATTCCAAACCATGTGTGAAACCCCGCCAAATAAAATTTCTGAACCACCAGTCCCTCCCCTGTTATGTTTTTTTTCCTCCACTGCTCCAGGGCTTTCCTCTCCTCTAGTGCTCCACCAATGGTTTTAGGATTCTGAGTGTCTTCCCCTCGGAACCTCGCAGTAAGGAAGAAAGAGTAGGATGACACTGATAATGAAGTGTCTACCAACTTCAGATGACAGGTGGCTGGTGGCTTTCTGAAAATGAATTGATAGTGTGATTGTCAAAAGGACAATGCTTCTTCCCCCAAATTCAATTTCATGATTCACTAGATTTAGAACATTTCCATCTTGCATGTTCAGGTAACGTCCAAGTGTATCAGCATTCCATGAATTGTAACAGATATATTTTACTGTTGGTGGTATATTTTGGCATATATCCCATTAATAGAAGGCAGCAATGTCTAAGATGACTTTATTACAGTTATTTGAGTGATTATGTTTATGGGCATCGGGATTTGAACAAGTATCCACCATAGGTAAACCTGCTGTGTAAACTCTAGATCAAATTTAATCTGTTTTTGCAGTATCGATAAATGAGTTCAAACAGTTATGCAGACCAATAACGATATGAGTTTGGGAAGATAAACGGTGTGTGCAGTCCACTGCCGAGGCAATATTGAATATATCTATAAAAACCAAATCTTATATTCGACCTCAATATTCCTGCTTGCCATTATCCATCTGTTGTCACCATGTCAGCTTGTTATATATACCCTGGTCTTCTGAAAAGGGGGTACCCTTTCTACAGTGAAAGAAATGGTAAGTTACCGCGAAATGGGCGAGATTGACAATGGTCCAGGCAGCTGACTCGCAACAGAAAGTTCTTGACTGTTATCCCTGTATTCCTATACTTAATTGCATGTCACACCACTGACTACAAAATTCATACTTAATTGCATGTCACACCACTGACTACAAAATTCCATGGCTCTTCTTGAACACAAGCGTTCTTTTGGTGCTTGTTATTGCTAAATTTCCCAATATGCAAATGTGCAATGCCAGCACAATCATTGCTGCTCCAGAGGATGCCACGAGAATCAGAAATGGAACCTCTGTGTGTACATTTCAAGAATCTATTATGCCACTGAAAGAATGATCAATTTATCCTTCAATGTGCATTTTAGGCCGAAACTGATGCATTAATAAATAAATAAATTTATCCTATATTTACTGAATTATGTTACAAAGATCTAAGCACAACTGGTAGTGTAAATGCATTGAAGCCATTTTTACTTAGAGAGCCACTGCAAACATACAGTCCTTGCATGTTTTTATTATTACTATTAAACTTGTACCAGGTATGTTCTGAAATATTAAAAAATTGAACATGATTTATTTAGATTTAGTTCAGCTTTTAAAATGGCCTAACAAGAGCCTGTCTGATGCAGTTTATTACTTAAATTATTTAAATTTAACAAGCCGTGCAAAATACCCCTTATTCTTAAAATAGTTGATGCTAGAATTTGGAGTGAAGTGGGGAATGAATAGATATTATATTTATTGAACATTTTCAACTCAGGAAGTCCAGATAAGCCTCTCTTGCTGAATGCTCAAATGAGGTTGGAACAAGTACTTGACTTTTTTGATGTTTCAAATTAGTCTATAATGATCATGAGTAAATGAGGTTGGAACAAGTACTTGACTTCTTTGATGTTTCAAATTAGTCTATAATTATCATGAGTGTCCTTGTACCATACACTCGCTAATGCTAAACAGAGTTTGTGGCACTCTTATTCCATTATCTATTCTGACTTTCTGATTCCTACGTTGGCAAACAGAACCAATAAATATGAAAAATATAAGCCACATTATATCCCATTCAAATCTTCTTAATTTTAGCACAGCTAATTGTGACGGTAGAGTGCAACAGTTAAGTGTTCGGTCATTTTATCATGGGTTCTCTTCATAGGTGGCTATATGGTTTCTGTTCATTAGGGCTGTGCCAGATAGTTATTGAAGAAATATTGAGACTCTTCTATATATGGCCACATAAATCAATAATCTTTTCATACAATGGTAATGGTAGGAATTAATTCAAATCCATGCTATCCAACTTGTAGCATCCTCATTAATGGTGAAATTGTGGGTGTCAGTTCAGGTTTTGACTCTCAATATATTTGAGACTTGATTCACTTTCACACTTGCCATGAGATGAAGAAAAAGACGATATAATTCTTAGATAAGAGTTTGAAGTATGTACATTGTAACCTAAGCATTCTTAATCCCATTGTGTCTGCCAACCTATATTCAAGGTCACAAGTATTGGAACCTGCCCGTATACTTAAACAACAACCCATCTCTTCATTAGTCTCAAAATTAGGAAATGATTTTGAAATGGGTACATTACAATAATTTCAGTCATGTAGCTTCATCTGGCCTGGCTGCAATATCTAATGACCAATAGTCTAGAGAACTTTATCGACACCAATATTTAATCCCTTTTATGGTGCTTTCAGCAAGCCCTTCTTTGTAAACTCTTCAGTATATTCACCGATCTTTCATCCCTTTTATGGTTCTTTCAGGCATCCCTTTTTTTGAAACCTTCAGTGTATTTTGCTTCATCTTCCTCATCTGCCAAACAACTAGTTCTTCCACCCATTTTAACTTTTGTCAGTACATCCCTTTACATGGCTCATATATAGTTATCTCTGTTTTGAAGACATAGTGTATACCAGAATGTCAACAGCTTCTTCCTCATGCATCCAACACTCTCATTCTTCCACTAATTTTAACTGATATCAAGCCATCCCTTAACATGGCTCATGTATGGGTTTGTGTGTTTTCAGACCTGATGCAGGCCACAATGTCGATAGCTTTTATAAATTAAGCATGTACAGCAATATTGTTTTGCGGTTCTGTCAATTCATGTTTTTAGGCCTTCTGGTTATCGCCAGCAATTACCTTAAAATTCTAATATTTATGTTGGTAGCAAAATATCCCAGTAACAGGTTTAGCTGGCTAAATCATTGCAATTATATAACAAGGAAGTTCCCGTTGGCTAATGCTGAGGAGCTTGCACACATCGAATTTCATGTGAGGCATTTTCTTTCATGTAAACAATATCCCACAAGAAGTTTTGCAGAACTAGAACTTAAAAGCACACCATTAAGAAATCATCTTGCAAATCAATCACATCTCAATGTTCTTGTAATCTTGCAGACCATAAAAATAAAAAATTAAATCCTGGTGCAAGTTATTATATATTATGATAATGACAATTTAGGAACTACTGCATTCAAATCAGAAAAACATTTACAAAAACTAACGAGGTTGCCATGGGAGAGTGGATCTCCATAGTTCTGCATTTTATTCTCAGTGGTCTTCTTTAGATGATCTCTTCAAGATGATCATTGCATCTTAAGAAAATATTTAGTTACGCAACTAAATTCATGAAGAAATTATGCGGTGCAGTGAGGACTGAGTAAAAAATGGATGCTTGGGCGGAGTACGAGGAATGAGGCATTAATACAAAGATATGTTATACACACATACATAAATATAATATTATAACTTGCAGGAGTCTAGGATCGATCACTGGATAATCCTCTCATTTCATGCCACACAAGGCTCTAATTACTGACTAATGTCTTCATTTGTCACCCCTTTGATATTGGTCCTGCAAGTTGTGTTTGAACCCTGAGCCTTGTAAGCTCAAATTAAAAATCTACAATGATCTCTCGAGGTATTAAGAGCTCCTTAATAGACTCATAGAGATGCCTCCAAACAAAAGACAACTCCTCAAGTTCACTCTTTACATCTATATTCTTATTGGTCTTGCAAGATCCTTATAGAGATGCCTCCAAGCAAAGCCACCTTCTCACACACTCTTTACTTCTTCCCCACAACTTTAAGCCAGCTTGCCTCGATATTTCCCGACAACTTCCTTCCATACTGTACCTTACTGTTAGTCCGTACCTTAAGGCAGGTTGGTAATGAAACCTGGTTCCATTGCTTATGCTTATGCAGGAGCAACCTAAATTAATTATGGATCTACAGATTCTTCAACATCTATATTTATTTCGGCCAATGACTTTTTCATCTGCTACCATTATAATCTCTTTTTCCATATCACTAATGGTCTTTCAAAAAATTTATAAATAATTGCACAGTATTATGACGAAGCATGTTATACGCCACTCCTATATCATGAATAGTTGTATAATTATCCGAAAAAATCTCACCATTATCTTCCCAATTATCGTATGCTAAGACTGGGTTATCATCATGGTAGAGTATTAATATCATGCCTAGGTTGTTATTGTAAAAGCCATTACTGGAGAGAAGAAACCTTATATACCTGAGAGAAGGAATTTAAAAAAAATTGGTGTCACCGGTTCACAACAGATAAAATGCAAGTTCAAGGGAAGCATTCTAGCATCAGTTTCTAAAATATAGATAATAAGATACTTAAACGATTCATCCAAGCATCAAGATGCGAAGTAACTGAAGGCAAGGAGTTCAGAAAAAAAAATACAACATAATTCCCCCAAGCCATGTCCAGAGGCTTGAAGTAGGCATTCATCAGTATCTACATATTTTACCACAGAATGATTGGCAGAATTGTAATTGGACAGATTTCTTAATGTCATTGACATAATTTGGATGACTAATGAGCCTGGACACTATTAACCAAAGAATACCATAACCCAACTGAAGACATTATCTTCATGCATTCGTAGCACAATCACAAGATATGCATATTTTGAAATAATATTGCATGTGTGTTGATACATGTACTATGTACACATCATTAGTCAACCAATTGACGGGTATGCCTAAAATGAACTTACACATTGTTTTATTAAAACATTTGGAAAAATTCTCTAACTTCTGATTTTGGGGTATAAAATTTCATAATCTTCAGTGTGTCTGGCACTGAGGGTATTATTGTCCCCAATCAAACTACTGGATTTTATTGGACTATACAAACTTAACTGTCCTTTTACATTATAGAACTGTTCTAAATTTATTAAGTTCCCTGAATTATTAAAAAACTATGCTGTCAAAAACCAACTGGATGGTAGATATATTTTCATTTTAAGATAGCTTAGTAGTTATTAATGATAATAATTAATAAGCCAATGGCATCTCTACCATAATGGTACAAATTGGTTAAATCTTTGATACAAAGAAGTATAGCCCACAGGCAACAAGAGCACATCAACAATGTTATAGAAAGCATAAGTTAGGTTGCCTAGTAATTAAATAACTCTGGACATAAACATAGGTGGACCAACTTTGATTATGATCCTGATTATCCATAAGCTGCATGTCACACCAGCCAAAGAGTTCACTGCAGCTATATAGGCAAGAATGCTAAAAATTCCAGACTGCCAACCCATAACTAGCACAACGCACATCTGTGCACAATAGTACAGAGACAACTGACAAGCCTTTTGTATGTGAGCTGTGTCAACTAATTAAGAACATAATAAATATGTGGCACTATAACAGTTACTAAGACTACAACAAGGGAGACATTAAATACATTGCCATAAGCTCTATACCGTAATTCAAATTTCCATATAACTCTATGGTCTCCACACCGAGACCTATGTCATTGACAAATGTGGGGTTTTTCTTAAAGAATATGACAACCTTGCAAATATGAAAACAAGAATAACTCACTAAACAGACTGTCGACCAATCTATAAAAACAAAAATAAGCAATCAATTGACTCCACTGAGGAGATAACTCGTACAAATTTTAGAGAATGAGACTGCTGAGTTTTGGTGTACCTTGGGAAGTGGTCCCCTTGTGGTTGTGGATCTCTAACCACAAGAGAGAAATATCTGTGCCTGTGTACCTTGTACTTTATGTCTAATTCCACATTGACTTTATCCTAAGTCAAGAAGGTGGAACTTGTCACTTAAGGCAAAAGTGACAATTAATTCACTAAGTGGGTGAATTGAGGGACCTAAAGTGAACTTAGGAAACTTAACCAAAGTGGGTTTCTAAGTGAGATTCTTTTGAGTTGATCTCACCCATTGATTAGAGATGGCTCGGAGTGATCTAAGTCATTCATCTTTAGGTTTCCTTATGGATGGTTCAAGTGGGGCACTTGGAGGCTCATTCACTCATTTGTTCACTTGGAGAGTTCGGAATTGAGGGACATAAAGTGAACTTAGGACACTTAACCAAAGTGGGTTTCTAAGTGAGATTCTTTTGAGTTGATCTCACCCATTGATTAGAGATGGCTTGGAGTGATCTAGGCCATTCATCTTTAGGTTTCCTTATGGATGGTTCAAGAGGGGCGCATAGGGCACTTGGAGGCTCATTCACTCATTTGTTCACTTGGAGAGTTTGGAGAGGAGAATGGAAGCATTGTGTGAGGAGATCTTGGACGCCATCATTCATGGAGGGCGCAAGGAGGCTTAGGTCCTCATTATTTTGTGATCAGAGTTCTTGCTTGGTGGAGGGCGCAAGCTTAGCAAGCACTATCATTACTTGAGCTATTGCAGATCTGAGAGGTTCAGTGTTGAGGCAGCATACAACTGCTTGTTTGTGTGCAAGGGTTTCTTCATTGGCTAAGGGAGGATCAAGGGCACATCAGTTCAGTGGAAAAGGCAACAAAGGAGAGAGGGCTCATTCTTCTTGGAACCTTCTAGCAAAGCTTGAGAGGACCTTGCTACTTGTACAGGTTCCATTGTATTTATTTACTTGTTGCATTACATGCTTGAGACATCACATATATACACTTTCATTCTAAACTGGTTTTCCCCGGGGGGGGGGTTTATCCAGGGTCATGTTGACCAAAAATACTTGTGTTCAAATTTCATGTATACTCAGTGTTTAAATCAGCAGTAGGAGCTTGTTAAGATACTAGAGGAGTGCTATATGTTTTGAGGTTTGCATGTGCTAACATTGTGTTACTAAAACCACTTGCAAGGGCACCTTAAAAGAGCATATAACCATCAGTTTGTGGTGAACCAAGCCGGTTCACCAGGTAAATACCCAATGTAGGTAGGACAACAGGTTATAATCCATAAAGGATAATACATTAAATAATAGTGTATATGAATATGAGATGATGAGTACAATAAGAATGAGGGCCTTATATACCCATGCAAGGGTGCCCTTTCGTGAAGAGACGTGACCTTTCACTGGGAAGGTGTCTCTTCATTATTATTCATTAACTATTTATGATGTATTTATACTTATTATTATATATTATGTTCATAACATTGCCTTCCCCTTAAAAAATGTTGTCCTCAAAGCATACTTATGGAAGACTTATCTCTTGCTCTGGCTTGTAATATTGTCTCCTTATTCTTTATTCCTGAATTAGTAATCGTTGAGGACTTGAAACGATAGGATCTTCTAAGCGCTGAGTAGAATCGTCGAACTGTAAGGGAGTCTGCCCACCCCAAATCGATCTTCTGCAAAACTGGGATTTTATAGGGTTCTTGTAGAAAACTTGATGTATTTCGACTCCCTTGATAACTTCTACCTTGAGCATCATTTGTAATGGAGGTAATAAGTTTTGACATATCTGTCATTTGTTTCTGTGGATACCTTGACTGATTGAAGTATCAATTTTTGGGATTAGGATGTCTATAAGGCATCCTTGCAATCTGATCTTTACTTCGTGTACTTACAGCTTCTTCTTTATTATCTTTTGGAATTGAGTCTTCTTCATAGCTCTGGCTTGATTCTACTTCGATATGTGAAGACCTCTTTACGTCAATTAAATTTGTAAACTTTTGGGTTGTAAGGTTGGCTAGGTCTGTATTAATTCCCTTATCCATAATCAGGTTTTTTTCATTTGAATATATCTCTATATCCATAGGTTCAGTCATTGTCTCCTTATCCACCAATCCTTATTGGTAAGTTGATCTAACTTGTCTTGTACCATCTTTTTATCACTCTTTATCTTCTCAATCTCGGTGAGTAAACTTTGATTATAGGCTTTTAGGCGACAATTTTTTGCGTCTTTGTCTATGATGATTTTGTCACATTCTTTTTGGATCTCAAGTATTCACTGTTGTTTGTCTGACAGTAGTATTTTGGAGATCTGATCAAGATCTTTTGATATAGATATTGAATCTGACTTCACTGAGACATCATGTAATTTTATTTTTTTCTTCTTGTAGGAAAACATTAAAAACTTTTTCTCAAGGTTTAATATTAAGCTACCCAGCGTCTCTAACCAAGTTGAGTCGAGGATTATATCAACCTCTTTTTCATATATAGTTGTAACCTCGAAATTCGATACGAGTTTATCATCTTCAAGTGTCAACAGTAAGTCCTTGATGTCATATTTATTGCCAAAAAAAAAGTCTTTTGTTTCGACTACATTTGTCTTTGGAATTATTAATTGATTCACCAAATCCATACTTATGTGATTTTTCTTCTTATCTGGGCAAATGTGGATGCTAACTTCTTTTTCTTGAATATTTCCTCTAAATGTTAATAATCTGATGCATCTAGTTAGATGATTTTTACCAGAAAATATTCCTTCCTTAAAATCCATTTTTTAATTTGAATTGACTTTATAATTATTATAATATCCCTTTAAAAATAAGAAGACTTAAGCTTCTTGACTTAATAGATATCTTCCTCTAATACTCCTTTATACTCTTTTAAGAAAATAATATGTATGTGTATTTTTTTTCTTTTTTTCTTTTTTCTTTTTTTTATATGGCAAAAAAACTTCTTGTTCAAAAAATACTTGAGATATTTAATTCTTGTGCTGAAGTAAGAGAGCTTGAATCTACCCGAAAATTTGTGGTAGTTGAAACCATTCTTTTACACTTTCTTTTCAATATCTTTGTCAATACCAGGTGGAAGGAATCTCTTTACTTTTTTTTAATTTTTGGGTAATAGTTTATTTTTCTTCAATATTGTATTCTGCAATGGAAATTTTAGACTTCAAATGGCCAAGGGCCAATTATGGCATGTCTGTGGCCAAAAGTCGGATTGAGATGAATCTCTGATACCACTGTGGTGAACCAAGCCGGTTCACCAGGTAAATACCCAATGTAGGTAGGACAACAAGTTATAATCCATAAAGGATAATATATTAAATAATAATGTATATGAATATGAGATGATAAGTACAATAAGAATGAGGGCCTTATATACCCACGCAGGGGAGCCCTTTCGTGAAGAGTCGTGACCTTTCACTGGGAAGGTGTCTCTTCATTATTATTCATTAACTATTTATGATGTATTTATACTTATTATTATGTATTATGTTCATAACACAGTTGAAGGTAGATTTCTTGGCAGAAGAAAAACAGACACAATTGTTGTCCTAAAACAGCAGCAAGGACAGATTTGCATGACTAAACTTAGAGCCCAACAAGAGGTCATAAAACAGGCATGTTGGGCAGCCCTATAGTTCCTCAAAAATCTACATGGTATCAGAGCCTTGGTGGCTAAGAGTTTGTTGATTTGTAGAGCATACAGTGGGCAGTTTGTGGGATTGTTTTGGACAGTGTTGGACAGCCTCTTTTCACACTTGTGTTGACAGGAGTGAGGTTGTACTCTTTTGAAGTGTTTAGCATCAGTTTGAGTTTCAGTGGACAGCCATGTCGATGTCTCAGATGAGGGCAGAGGATAGGCTAGTCGGAGCTAGCAATTGGTCCCCTTGGAAGACCAAGATTGTATTTGTCTTGGAGGATCTTGAACTATGGGATATAGTTCAAGCTCTGGTGGTTCTTCCTCTTGTCACTGTTCCCTTGCTGGTAGCAGAGTTCAGGAAGAGGAACACCAAGGCTAAGAGGACTATCTGTGATGCGGTGAGAGACCATGTCATACGCCATTTGACTGGGAAGGACTATGCCTTTGAGAAGTGGGACTCATCGTGCAAGCCCTACCAGAGTCCCAATCAGAACTGGAAGATGGTTTTGCAGGAGAAGCTCAGGAGCATTGAGATGCTCAAGTCTGAGTCCGTGACCTCAAACCTCAAGAGATTTACACAAACTCAAGATGAGTTGGCAACAGTTGGGGAGATTGTGGATCTCGATGTTTTGGTGAGGATAGCCTTAAATGGCTTCTCCAAACCTTGGGGTTCCTTTGTGCGAGGCAGTGTGGCCAGGGAGGCCATGCCTTGTTGGGAGAGCCTCTGGGACGACTTCGTACAGGAGGAGTTGTGATGCATCTTTGGATCTTCAGGACAGTAGCGTATATCAAAGGGTGATGAGGATCTTGCTCTTTGGACAAAGGGCAAGAGGAAGGTGCTAGACAGGGTCCTAAGATGGGGGCCAAGCCACAAGAGAGTGGCAGTGGGCAGAAGAGATATGAGCAAAGTGAAGTGCTTTGCTTGTACGAAGATGGGGCACTATGTTGGACAGTGTCCCAACAGGAAGAAGAGGTCGGGTGGTACAACAGCTACAGTAGATGAGGAGTTTATGGCACAGTTTGAGAGGGAGTGTGCCTTCCTTATTTGTTGCACTTCAGTTGAGACGACACCTAGCATTTGGTGTATAGACAGTGGAGCCTTGAGCCACATGACTGGTGTTAGAGAGAACTTCACTGTTCTAAGAGATCCTGAGGTCAGGATGGAGATTTCCCTTGGTGATGACATCATCATCAGAGTTGTTGGGCGTGGCACAGTTACTTTTCAGAGGGAGACTATGCCACCCATTTCGTTCAGGGATGTGTTGTACATCCCTGGGTTGAAGAACAATCTGATATCAGTTTCCACCCTCTAGGACAGGGGTCTTGAGGTGTCCTTCAAAGGGACAGAGGTCCTCATACACCCTAAGGGGTCTCGTCACACCTCAGGGAAGGTGATTGGAGTGAGGGATGGTAAACTATAAAGATTGTTTTTTCATCTCCCGCATGCCTTGGCAGCGAGTAGCAACAACAACAATTAGTTATGTGAGTTGTGGCATCGGAGGATGGTTCACCTATATCATGGGGCTCTTGGAGGGCTGAGAGAGGTTGTGACGGGAGTGCCATAGTTCAGCTTGGAGCATCAGGATGCGCATAGAGGGTGTGCCCTTGGTAAGTTTACTAAGGTTGTTTTCACCAACAGTGACACCAAGTCAACTAGGATACTGGATTTAGTACATACAAATGTGTGTCGACCTATGTCTCGTGTGTCCTTGAGTGGTTGTGAGTATTATCTCACATTCATAGATGACCACTCAAGGAAGACCTGGATCTATTTCCTGAAGGCCAAGAGTGAGGTCTTCATGAGGTTCCAAGAGTTCAAAGCTCTTGTGGAGAACCAGACAGGAAAGAGGATCAAGGTCTTACGGTCGGGAAATGGAGGTGAGTATGCCTCCACAAAGTTTGTGGACTTTTGCACCTTGCAACCCCCAACAGAACGAGGTTGCCGAGAGGAAGAACAAGGCCATTACAAGTGCAGCGAGATCGATGTTGCATGATCAAGCACTGCCTCTATGCTTATGGGCTAAGGGGAGTGATGTTGTAGTTTATTTGCAGAACAGGAGTCCCCACAGAGTTTTGGGGAAGAAGACTCCTGAGGAGCCCTTCACTGGTAGGAGGCCTGATGTTG
>SNQJ01S0014505.1:39657-52810 GCA_010110895.2 Picea sitchensis | reverse complement strand
AGTGCAACGAGATCGATGTTGCATGATCAAGCACTGCCTCTATGCTTATGGGCTAAGGGGAGTGATGTTGTAGTTTATTTGCAGAACAGGAGTCCCCACAGAGTTTTGGGGAAGAAGACTCCTGAGGAGCCCTTCACTGGTAGGAGGCCTAATGTTGAGCATATTCAGATTTTTGGATGCTTGACATACTCTCATGACCCCTCAAAGAAGAGGACAAAGCTAGACCCCACAACCTAGCAGGGGATCTTAGTTGGTTACTCAGAGGTCTCGAAGGCCTGTCGAAATTACATTCCATCACAGTGGAGAGTGGTAGTGAGTAGAGATGTTAGATTCGAGGAGGGTAGAGCCTTCAGGAGGTCTCTCGATTTGAGAGACAGTATTGAGGAGGTCCCGGAGACTCAGATTGATGTTTCAGAGGCAGTACAACCTCAAGTGTCGAGTGCACCAGTTTAAGGGGTGACAGGGTCACCTTGCACAGCTTTAGGTTCACAGTTGCAGAGGGTGCAAAGGCTTCAGGATCTCAAAGTGTTGGGATTAGATCTGAGGCGGAGACTCTTGGGCGCGGAGATATTACTTCTCCTTTGGTTACTCCAGGGAAGAGGAAACCGAGATTGTTTCAAGAGACCTTGAAGGAAGCCAAGGAGAATGTTGGAGAGCCTAAGAGATTATTCAGAGAGAGCAGAGCACCAGAGAGGCTTGGGTCCTACTTGGCGATGGTGACGAGCATCACAAATGTAGAGCCCATGACATTTGCATAGGCATTTGACCAGCAGGTTTGGCAAGAGGCCATGCTAGAGGAGTATGACTCCATTATGCGCAATGATGTATGGAAGGTGGTGTCGAGGCCGGTAGGGAAGTCAGTTGCAACTTCTAGATGGTTGTGTAAGACCAACTATGTTGCAGATGGCAACATAGAGAAACACAAGGCTCGGTTCGTGGCGCATGGATTCTCTCAAGTAGAGGGAGTTGATTATGATGAGACATCCGCACAAGTTGAGAGATACACTTGCATTCAGAGTATTATTGCCATAGCGGCAAAGATGGGTTGGAGGATACATCAGATGGATGTAAAGACCGCATTTCTCAATGGCTTTATTGAGGAGGAGGTGTACATTGAGCAGCCACAAGGGTTTGTGTGATATTATGGTAGTTGCGGGAGGTATTAACCTCCGTATATAACCTTTGACTAGAATAGAATATTCCAGAAGCAAGAGAAACCCTAAACGAATGTGTGAGAGCCCTAGATGACTAGTCGGCTCAATAAAATAAATAACATTAAAGTATTACCCTCCAGAAAGAGAAGTCGGCCTAGACAGGTGACAAGAAGGACTATCGATAAGAGGTGCTTGAGCTCATTTGTACTTCACTTCACTCACTCTCTCAGTAAAGTATAACGCAAGTTTGGAGCTGCGGATGCAAGAAAGGAAGGTGCATCTTCTGGGGTGATTCTTGGTCTCTCTCTCAAAATATGTGCCCTACCTTCTAGTATCTCTTGGTGGTATTCTTGGTGACATCTTGGAGTATATTGGAGGATTTCTTGAAGGTGCAAATTTGGGGAAGAAGTGCAACTGCAACTACTGCAGTTGAGTATTGTTCTTGTTCTATGGTTGTGGAGACTCTCTCTCTTGTGCGCTACCCTTGGAGGAGGTGCGCTCTCCTTGTCTTATGTTGTTGCTGCAGTTGGATGGTGTTTTTTGGTTCCATCTCGTGCTATTGTTGCAGCTAGGGTTTATCTGTTGGTTCTAGCGTGGCTTTCCGGAATCATTCTATCTAGCAAAGGCTAAGGTGCTCGGGGTTGGCTGCGTGCCTATGGTTGGGTGACAATAGTGACATTGTCTATGGTTAAAACGAGCACATCGAATATTTTAACAGGTTATGGGCCCACACTACCTTCAGAACAGTCTAACCACTGGAAGGAATACCGACAGTTCTTTGTCAAACTCGTTATAGCATCAATTGCAGTTGCAACTAGGGTTTCTGAGCTTGCAGCAGCAACAAACCCTAACCTAAATTCTTGGGCACTTTCAGTGAAGCGTTGGACCTAATTTTTGGGTATTCTAGTGCGCCCTAGCCTAGTGCACCCTCTGGTTCCCTCAACTAGCAAAAACGTCAAGTTTAAGTTCTTGGTCAAAGTCAAAGTCAAAGGTTGACTGGTCAAAATCAAAGTCAATGGTTGACTTTTGGTCAAAGTTGAAATTTCAGGGTTTCTAGCTTGTTCTAATCATTGCACCTTTTTTATTCAGTTTCTAACCTCTTCTTGTCAAGATGGTGTCTAGTTCAGATTAGAAGACAAGTTGAACGATGCTACAAATTTCAAAGGTATGCACTTGTATATGCTTTTCAAGTTATATCATCCAGCAAAGCATGAGTGTGTTTACAGGGGATGTACAAGAGACCTTGTCCAAGCAGTGATCTTGGATTCAGTACATACAGAGGAACAAACACACCCTTCCTAGCAGTTGAGGCTCCAGGTTCCACGTTTGATTGATCAAATTGTTAAGTTTCAATTTGCACATATCAAGTTTGGTAGTTGCTACAGTACAAGTAAACACTATAGTTGTGACAACAATCTTTGAAAGGTTCTATTACCGCTAGGTATACTTGGTTGCATGTAAGTACTATTGATATAGATGCTTATTGCACTTGTTTGCAAAATGAACTAACATGTCCTCTAGGAGATATTTCTTGTTTTGCTCCCGAGCAAGTCACCATGGTAATTCTATGATGACTACCATCCTCGTTACCATAGATATGTTCTTATGAAAATGTTATTGGAAATACTTTGCTCTTGTTGTTCTTGTTCTGGGCAGGTCACGGGCAATAGCTCTGAGAAGGAGTTATAGTGACAGTTGCAAACATGGAGCAGATGACTCCATCAAGTGGTGAGGCAGGTGATCTCACCAAGTACCAATTCTAAAGGAAGCGTGTAAAGAAAAAGGAGTTTTGGACATCAATCACGCAGATGTGTGTGGACCAATGTCAACCTCCTCACTAAGCGGATATGTATACTATGTTTCTTTTATTGATGATTTCTCACATAAAACTTGCATTTGTTTCTTGAAAGCAAAAAGCGAAGTATTTAGTAAGTTCAAGAAATTCAAGCACTTGTGGAAATCTTATCCAGAAAAAAAATAAAGATCTTGCGGTTCGATAATGAAGGAGAGTACACCTCGGATGACTTCAAGACATTCTGCAGAGAGGTCGAGATTAAGAGGGAGCTCACTACTCCCTACAATCCCCAGCAAAATGGTGTAGCAGAAAGAAATAATTGCTCTATTGAAGAATATGTTAAGGCAATGATGAATGACCAGAATCTATCCATGTTTCTATGGGGAGAAGCAGCTATGACAGTCGTATATGTTCAGAACATGACTCCAGAAGAAGCCTTCTCCGAAAAGAAGCCAATTGTTGAACACTTGAGGATCTTTGGTTGTCATGTCTATATTCATGTTCCCAAGGACAAAAGAAAGAAGTTGGAACCTTCAGGAAAGAAGGACATATTCATTAGATATAGTGAGTCATCAAAAGCTTACAGAACCTATGTTTCAGGCCAACAAAAGGTTGAAATCAGCATAGATGTGACTTTTGATGAAAAGATTGCCTTCAGGAAATCTATAGAAGATTCCATGGATACCAACAATGAAGAACATGAAGGTCCCAAGGAAGAAACTACATCTTCCCCATAACATCCCAATGAAGAACCAGAATAGCCACTTGCACCTGTGGAACCAGTTATTGTACCTGAGACCAAAAAACGACCAGCATGGCTCGAATCCACCCTACAAGAAGTAGAAAGACATAAAGCTCCCAGTGGCACCTTCAAGGAAAGCAAGAGGCCCAAAAGATTCTCTAGTTATGCGACACTCATGACAAGTCCTATCAATGCAAAACCTTCCACCTTTGAAGAAGCAGTCAAGAAGAAAGAATGGAAGGAATCATGAAAAATTATGTATGAGAAATTGTGCCTAGACCTGAAGGAAAGTTTGTAGTCACTTCAAAATGGGTTTACAAGATAAAGTATGCAGTAGATGGGAGTATCGATAAATACAAGGCAAGATTTGTGGCTAGAGGGTTCTCCCAGCAGGAGGGAGAAGACTATGATGAGACGTTTGCTCCAGTTGCCAGATACACCTCTATTAGAGCCATCATATCTCTTGTAGCATCCATGGGTTGGAGTTTACATCAGATGGATGTAAAGATTGTTTTTCTCAATGGACTAATTGAGGAAGAAGTATACATAGAGCAACCTCAAGGTTTTGAGGTACACCCAAGAGAAACCCATGTATGTAGATTAAAGAAGGTCGTGTATGGACTCAAGCAAGTTCCAAGAGCTTGGTATGCACGAATTGACAGTTACTTGATGAGACTTGAATTTTCCAAGAGCTATGTTGATCCAAACCTTTATTACAAGGTTGTGAATGATGCACATGTGATCCTGCTACTATATGTTGATGATTTGTCTCTGACAGGTGCAAAGCCTCTCATTATTGAATGTAAGAGGGAGTTAGCCTCTAAATTCAATATGAAGGATCTTGGTCTCATGCATTATTATTTGGGACTAGAAGTTGGTGAAATCTTCATGGGGCAAAGGAAGTATGTTGTAAAGATCCTTCAGAAGTTTGGGATGATGGATTGCAAATCCATGGCAACTCCCATGGTGACAGATTTGAAGAAGCTGAGAGACTCTGATTTTGATCCAGTAGACTCATGCATGTACCAGCAGTTGATTGGCTCATTGATGTAATTGGTTAATACCCGACTGGACATTTGCTTTGTTGTGAACACGTTGAGCTAGTTCCAGGTGGAACCTAGACATGAGCATTGGATACTACAAAGCACATTTTGAGATATCTTCGTGGGACGCTAAATTATGGTTTTAGATATGCCTCAAACAGTGACGTACAGCTGCATGGATTTACTAATTCAGATTGGGCAGGGAGTGCAGATGACAGAAAGATTACTTTTGGTATATGTTTCAGTTTGGGCTCTGCTATGATATCATGGGCTAGCAGGAAACAAAAATCTGTTGCACTCAGCACTGCAGAAGCAGAGTATATCGCAACTTGTGAAGCTTGTACAGAAGCAGTATGGCTCTGTAAGATGATTTTTGGACTATTTGATCATGTGTTGGATTTCACTATGATATATTGTGATAATCAGAGCTGTGTGAAGCTTTCAGAGAACCCTGTATTCCATGACAGGTCGAAGCACATTGAGATCAAGTACTATTTTATCCGTGATAAAGTCCAGAGAGAGAAGTGAATCTCCAGTACATCTCCATCGATGAGCAGACAGGTGATATTTTGACAAAACCTTTGGCCAAGATAAAGTTTGCATACTTGAGGAACAAGCTGGGACTTGTGGAGATACCCTCCCTTGGTTGAAAAGGAGGAGATGACTTCCTCGGTTGGGAGGGAGTGTTGATATATGGCATCATGGATAGTCAGTGTGTTGGTGGACAGACATTCTCCAGGTGGAGAATGGTCGAGGCAGAACAGAATGACGATGTACCATGGCCAGCTATTCTCCTGGGGCATTACCCGGACAGGTAGAATGGTTCAAGACAGTTATTCTCCTAGGGCTTTGCCCAGACAGGTAGAATGGTCTGTCTCCCTGAGTTCACAGTAGTGATCAGAGTGGGGAGATTGGTACAGGATAGACATTTTCCCTGAGTTCACAGTAGTGGCCAGAGAGGGGGAAATGGTCCAGGACAAACATTCTTCATGAGTTCACAGTAGTGACCAGAGTGGGAAGAATGGTCCTTGTAACACATGGCGTTGCTTTTAACATCTGTTGGGACAGTCATTCTTCTTGTGTCACAGGCAATGACCAGGATAGGAAGAATGGTCCCTATATCATTATGTTGAGTGAGTGACTTATGCGAGACACTCTGTTGAGTGCGCTAAGTCTAGCACATGACTTATTCAACATCATGCTCAATTACTCAGATGGAGTATGGCCTCGAGAGATGATACAGACGATGATATATATTGATGCTAGGATGCTACCAGATGATACTGATAGTGATGATGATGCTCGTGACTTGATCTACGTGATCATGAGATAGCCTATGTGGCTATGATGATGTTACTTGTAGAATGGTTTGCAAGACTATGTGAGTCTTTCCCATACCATGTGAAATGGATGAATGTGTTTGAGACCATTACAGTTAATACCTCCCTAGCTAGGAGGGAGTGATGATATTATGGTAGCTGCAGGACGTATTAACCTCCATAGGTAACCTTTGACTAGAATAAAATATTTCGGAAGCAAGAGAAACCCTAAATGGATGTGTGAGAACCCTAGAAGACTAGTCGGCTCAATAAAATAAATAATATTAAACTATTACCCTCCAAAAAGAGAAGTCGGCCTAGATAGGTGACAAGAAGGACTATAAATAAGAGGCGCTTGAGCTCATTTGTACTTCACTTCACTCACTCTCTCAGTAAAGTATAGCTCAAGTTTGGAGTTGTAGTTGCAAGAAAGGAAGGTGCATCTTCTGGGGTGATTCTTGGTCTCTCTCTCTAGCTCTATCTAGCCTAAGATATGCACCCTACCTTCTAGCCTCTATTGGTGGTATTCTTTGTGGCATCTTGGAGTATATTGGTGGATTTCTTGAAGGTGAGAATTTGGGGAAGAAGTGCAACTGCAACTACTACAGTTGAGTATTGTTCTTGTTTTGTGGTTGTGGGGGCTCTCTCTTGTGCGCTACCCTTAGAGGAGGTGCGCTCTCCTTGTCTTGTGTTGTTGCTGCAGTTGGATGGTGTTTTTTGGTTCCATCTCGTGCTATTATTGCAACTAGGGTTTATCTGTTGGTTCTAGTGTGGCTTTCTGGAATCATTCTATCTAGCAAAGGTTAAGGTGTTCGAAGGTGGCTGTGTGCCTATGGTTGGGTGACAATAGTGATATTGTCTATGGTAAAACGAGCACATCAAATATTTTAACAGTTTGGGGTGTGTGAGTGTACCTCCTGAAGGCACTATATCGTCTGAAGCAAGCTCCCAGAGCTTGGTATTTGCGTAATGACTCATATTTGCTTCAGATGGGGTTTGAGAAGAGTGATGTTGATCCTAACCTCTACTACATCATTAGAGGTGAGGACACGCTTATTCTCATTCTGTATGTGGATGACTTGTTCATCACGGGAGCGGAGCATCTCATAGCTGAGTGTAAGTTGAGCCGTGCATCAAAGTTTGAGATGACAGACATCTGGTTGATGCACTATTTCTTGGGCATGGAGGTTTGGCAAGAGGAGGGTCACATCTTCCTGGGACAGAGGAAGTACGTTGCAGACATCTTGAGCAGATTTCAGATGGAGGACTGCAGGCTTATGTCGACACCTATGGTCACCAACTGGAAGAAGCTAAGCTAAGAAGATACAGGCAGTTGATCAGGTCGTTGATGTATCTGGTCAACACTAGACCAGATATTTGTTTTGTCGTGAACACTCTCAGCCAGGACATGGTGGAGTCGAGGAGTGTTCATTGGACTGGGGAAATACATATTTTGAGGTACATTGCAGGGTCAGTGGATTATGTTCTAGACTATGTCAGGGGGGGATGGAGTGAGTTTGGTTGGCTACAAAAACTCAAACTGGGCAGAATGTGCCATTGACAAGAAGAGCACCTTAGGGTGTTGTTTTGGGTTGGGGTCGAGACTTGTTTCCGAGTTCAGCCAGAAAGAGAAGTCAGTTGCTTTGAGTTCAGCCGAGGCAGAGTATATGGCAGCTAGTCAGGCCAATTGCGAGGCCATTTGGCTTCGTAAGTTGTTGGTTGGATTATTTGGTCAGGAGTTGCCTCCAACTGTCATTAACTGTGATAATCAGAGCTGTGTCAAACTCTCTAAGAATCCAGTGTTTCATGACAGGTCGAAGCATATTGAGATCGGATACCACTTCATCAGAGATTGGGTTCAGCGAGGGGCAATACAGCTTCAGTACATTCTGACTGATGAGCAGGTTGCAGACATTCTCACCAAGGCCTTGCCAAGGGGCAAGCATGTCTACTTCAAAGACAAGATGGGCTTGGTAAGAAACATTTTCCTCGGTAAGAGGGAGTGTTGAGTTTTGGTGTACCTTGGAAAGTGGTCCCCTTGTGGTTGTGGGTCTCTAACCACAAGAGAGAAATGTTTGTGCCTATGTACCTTGTACTTTATGTCTAATTCCACATTGACTTTATCCTAAGTCAAAAAGGTGGAATTTGTCACTTAAGGCAAAAGTGACAATTAATTCACTAAGTGGGTGAATTGAGGGACATAAACTGAACTTAGGAAACTTAACCCAAAGTGGGTTTCTAAGTGAGATTCTTTTGAGTTGATCTCACCCATTGATTAGAGATGGTGTGATCTAGGCCATTCATCTTTGATTTCCTTATGGATGGTTCAAGAGGGGCGCATAAGGCACTTGGAGGCTCATTCACTCATTTGTTCACTTGGAGAGTTTGGAGAGGAGCATTGAGAGAAGAATGGAAGCATTGTGTGAGGAGAGCTTGGACGCCATCATTCATGGAGGGCGCAAGGAGGCTTAGGTCCTCATTATTTTGTGATCAGAGTTCTTGCTTGGTGGAGGGCGCAAGCTTAGCAGGCACTATCATTACTTGAGCTATTGCAGATCTGAGAGGTTCAGTGTTGAGGCAGCATACAACTGCTTGTTTGTGTGCAAGAGTTTCTCCATTGGCCAAGGGAGGATCAAGGACGCATCAGTTCAATGGAAAAGGCAACAAAGGAGAGAGGGTACATTCTTCTTGGAACCTTCTAGCAAAGCTTGAGAGGAGCTTGCTACTTGTACAGGTTCCATTGTATCTATTTACTTGCTGCATTCCATGCTTGAGACATCACATATATACACTTTCATTCTAAACTGGTTTTCCCGGGGGGGTTATCCAGGGTCATGTTGACCAAAAATACTTGTGTTCAAATTTCATGTATGCTTAGTGTTTAAACCAGTAGTAGGAGCTTGTTTTTTTTTTTTGTTAGCTAAATATCCCTGACTTGCGGGATTGGCCTGTGGTTGAGATGCCATGACCCAAGGGCATCTAAGCCATCAAAATCACCCGGGGATCGCACCCGGCCTGGACCGCACCAGCCCTTAACATGGTTGGATTTGAGGTGTCCCCAAGGTTTCGAACCGATAACTTCACTTACGGAGTGCCTTAACAGTGCACTCCCTCACCGACTGCTCTCCACCACGGGGATGTAGTAGTAGGAGCTTGTTAAGATCCTAGAGGAGTGCTATATGTTTTGAGGTTTGCAAGTGCTAACATTGTGTTACTAAAACCACTTGCAAGGGCACCTTAAAAGAGCATATAACCATCAGTTGAGGGAAGATTTCTTGGCAGAAGTAAACAACCATGTTTGATGTCCTAAAACAGCAGCAAGGACAGATTTGCATAACTAAACTTAGAGCCCAACAAGAGGTCATAAGACATGCCTATTGGGCAGCCCTCATAGTTCCTCAAAAATCTACAGAGACAACATTAAACTTTGATCCAGTTAAACCTTATCTGATCAAGACATAGAATAGCATGTTGTGTGTACATTGTATATCCTGTGTAAATACACTGCTCCTAGATGCCTTCAAAACAATCAAACCCTTATATTATATAACAATGCTCTTTCATCACTAAGAACAGAAAATCAAGATTGAGCTTTTGCATTCATGTTAAATTTGGCATGCCATAATGGTTATTTCAATTAGATTCATAATATTTATTGAAGTTATGAACAAAAATATAAAAAAAGGTTTATAAAACTCATAATTTAAGAATCCAAAATATTTATTTAAGTTATAAACAAAAATAACAAATAATAAAAAAACTCATAATTCAAGAAACTTCAGTCATTTCTGTTGAGATTTGGGTAACTTGGAAAGTGGTCCTCTTGTGGTTGTGGGTCTGTAACCACAAGAGGGAAATATTTGACCCATTGTGCCTTATACTTTATGTCTAATTTCACTTTGACATTTTCCTAAGTCAAAAGGGTGAAATTTGTCACTTGAGTGAAAAGTGACTATTAATTCAATGTGTGGGTGAATTGGGGGACATAAAGTGAACTATGGAAACTTAACCCAAAGTGGGTTTTGAGTTGAGATTCTTTTTGAAAGATCTCAACCATTGATTAGGGATGGCTTGGGATGATCCTAGCCATCCATTTTTTAAGTTTCCTTATGATTCCTTAACAAGGGTGCATAGGGCATTTGGAGGCTCATTCACGTGTATGTTCACCAAGAGAGTTTGGAGAAGAGCAAGAGGATGAGAATGGAAGCATTGGGAGAGGAGAGCTTGGGCGCCATCTTTCATGGAGGACTCATGGAGGCTTAGGTCCTCATTATTTGTTGGTATTGGTTATTGCTTGGAGGATGGCGCACTTGTGGAGGAGGGCATACCACTAGCAGGTAATAGAAGGACTTGTGCTATCTCAGATCTGTTTGGCTCATGTTGGAGGAGACACACAAGAGCACATCTGTGTGGAAGGGATTCTTCATTGGACCAAGAAGGATACGTCACTTCAGTGGATAGAGCAACAAGGGAAGAGGGCGCACTAAACTTGGACGCATTTCTCTTCTTGGAACTCCAAAGCTTCTCGTGAGTTGCTATTGTATCAGGTTCCATTGTATTAGCTTACTTGTTGTATTCACTACTTAAGATCATCATTATATATATTATACTTTCATTCCAAACTGGTTTTCCCCGAGGGGGTTTTATCTAGGGTCATGTTGACCAAAAAATACTTGTGTTCATTTCATGCATGCTAAGAGTATAGATCAGCTTGTTAGAGTTGTAAAGATAAGAGGAGTGTTATTTGTTTTGAGTATATTGCATGTGCTAACATTGGGGTATGAAAACACTTGCAAGGGCACCTCAAAAGAGCACTTAACCATAAAAATTATGAGCAGAAGGTTACTTGACTGTTTGCTGTCCTAAAACAGCAGCAAAGGACAGTCTTGGAGATTGAAACTTAGAGCCAAATTTCAGGTCAAGGACAGACCTGTTTTGGCAGCCTCGTAGTACCTCAAATTTCTACAATTTCCAACCATTAAATAAAAGATTTCCTTGCTACTCATTGTCAAGCATAGCTTTCTGATCAACAGGTAGGGCTCTAAATCATAAAAGCTAATGGGTGAATCACCATAATATCTATTGAAGTTATAAACATAAAAAGAAAAATAATAATAGCAAACTCATAATTCAGAAACCCAATTCACTTCCAACCATTAAATAGAAGATTTACTGACTACTCATTATGACATAGATTTGTGATCAACAACGAGGGGTTTAGATTATGAAAGTTAATGAGCAAATCAACAAATTAAAAAATAACACCAATAAAACTAAAATCTAAAAGGGCACTATAAAAATGGACATGTAGTTTACCCAGAGTAGTTGGTTGAACGCTAATATTAGAGCTGCCGATTTACATACAGATTGAGGGTAAAATATTTGAAAAAGAAATGTAGATATATTAAATGCCATCGACATCCTGTAGAAAGAAATTAATTGTGAAACATGATTCTACTCCATAATAATTACCATCACATAACACTTTTACCATGTTAACCAAAGAGATGGAGATACAAATAATAAACAAAATACAATTCCCTCAATTCTGACATACAACAGAGACTTCCTCTAACAGCAGTCAATCCAGTGTTTTATTTAAAAAATACTAGACGAATTTCAATTAGGAAGCTTTCCAGACCTGAAAATGGCAAACTTGGATTTCGCCGAATGCGAGAAGGGCACACCATTTTCAACGAGAAAACCCTCGAGAACTTTCTTCGCTCTCTCAGGATCATGGCTCTCGCATTCGATCTCATAACAGGTCCCAAAATCATACTGTGTCTCATCCAGCTCGATCTTCAACCCCTGCCAATCAAAAACCCCCCTAACATTCCTAAACCCTCCGAGGCAAACAAACCCTTTACACCCGTACTCCGCCAAAACCCTCTTAACAATCCCGCACTCGAGCCCTACCAATCGCCAGGGCTCCGCTACGCAGGCCCTCCCGAGGGTGGAGTCCACGTCCTCCTCCGCCTCGTCCACGCGGCTGATTCCGTCAGCGATAACGGCCTTCCCCTTTAGAGAAACCACGCAGCGAGAATCCCCGTCGTAGAACCGCAGGCGGAGCACGGCCCGCGCGCCACTCAGCTCCCCGTCGCTGCCGTCGAAGAAGACGTTTTCCTGCAGGTAAGTTGCCAGGCGGAAGGGGGCCAATAGTTGCGCCACCTCCTGGTGAGCGGCGGCGTCCGGCAGCTTCAATTTAACCTCTATTTCCATAACCAAAAATACAACAACAAAAAGTGGGCAGACTGAAATCTTATTTACTAGTTGTTGCTAATGTTGAAGCCGATCCTGGTGGCTAACGAGGTGTTGGAGTCGAACTGCGAAAGAAAAACGGCGGCGTCTCCTGGCTTGGAACCGGGGGATGCGGCCGGGAATTGAGCAGCGGCGGCCCTCTTGCGGGCGTCTTCCAGTTCTTTGCCTTCCAATCTCACCTTCACCAGAGTTGGCTTCCTTCGCAGCATATTTCTTCTTCGCTCGTAATCTTCTTCTTTCGTTTATCCGCCGACCGCCAGGTTTGGACAATTAGTGTTTAACACGGTTGTAACTATTCCAGTGGTCGATTTAACCGGCGCACTTGACGAGCATCCACGCACGCCCCATCAAGAGGTAGGATGTTTTGGTTTTTTAATGGTTTCGACTGCGCACTTGAAACAAAAAGGATCTTATGGGTTTGAAGATTCGCATCTATCATTTATCAGGGGAGTAGAGGTTTGTGCTTCTTTGTCGGGTATCATATTCTTAACAAATTTTACAATTTACATACAATTAAAATATTGGGGTTGAATTTGTTATTTTTAATTTAGATAAATAAGACTACAGTAAAGGCTTGCTGACGTGCTCATGTGTCTCTAAATGAGAATTTAAAAGAGCTCGAGTGTGTATATTTCAAAGTTCATGTGGTTTTTTGTTTTGGTAGGGGAGAGGACTTGTTGGTTGGAGAGGGTTTAAAGTTGTGGAAGTAGGTCTAAATATGTACTTATTTATTAAAAATAATTATCCTATTTAGATTTCTATTACATCAAGAATATAGATTGTTTTTTAATTTTTTTATTAAAAAAAAAATTGTTTTTTTTCTTTTTTTCTTTTTTTTTTTT
>SNQJ01S0014505.1:4918-33192 GCA_010110895.2 Picea sitchensis | reverse complement strand
GTTTTTTCTTCAATTTAAGTATTTTTTTAATATAAATTATAAAAATAAAAAATACTAAATAAATTATCAAGTAATAACACTTTTAGATTTGTCCTGGAGGTGTAAATCAATTGATGATAAAGTCGATAAATTACTTTATTCAGGCACTCATTGTGATTTTAAAGTGCATTGTTAAGGCACTCCTTCGAGGTTATAGTGGTAGCAGTCGAAATCGACTTCGTGTCACGCGATTACGAATTCGCTCAATTGTCGATTCCATTAGATACAAAAAAAAAAATAACACTTTTAGATCTAGGAGTCAATTTTCAGTGTCATATTTATGGTGGTGCTAGTGGTCAAGGACACATTTCAATTAGGTCATAGTTTTAACTCCAAAAAAAAGTGGTGCTACTAGTAGCATCACTTTTCGATTCAAGGGTCAATTTCAAGGTTTTGTTCGCAATGTCAAGGGTGTGATTTCAAACAAGTTGCAATTTTAACCACCTCCCAAAAAATGGTGCTACCGGTAGCACCACTTTTTAATTTGGGGGTTGATTTTGGTGTTTTTTACCCAAAAATATCATTTTTTTGGCTAAAGTTCTTATTTTGAGGTCACAGTTCTTGTTAAGCTCGTAACTTTATTTAATCTGCACCAGTGCCATTGACCATTATGGACCAATGTGCCAAATTGTTGTCAAGCACATCGAGGTAGGATAAATAAAAAAAATTATGAAACTGTTTTTCATTGTTATAGTGAATCTCGTGCTTCCAAACTCTCAAGCAAGCATCGGGGCTCACCCTTCTTCTAATTCGTCATGTTTATGGTGCTCTACATTGACTTGGTTATCTCCATTGGTGGATTCCATACATTTTCAAATTTTGGAAATTGCCACGAATTTTCATTTCCTTTCAATGGTGCAACCATGCCTCCTCGGGACAAAAGAGACTAGGTAAATTATTTATTACCTTCCTATTTGGATTTTCATCCAATCAAAATTAGAATTTAGCTTGAAATTTGACATATTTTTCAATTTCGTGTAGTGCGCTTGAACGGTTAAGCTCGCCCCTATGCAATGCATACTGTGTTAAATCCACAGTAAGCACCGCCTCCAATGTGTCTCATATATGAGATGCACCGATACTGTTCAATAAAGTGCATCACGATAAATTATTAAAAACCAAAGCAATGTGTCATGCGGAATGCCTCGAAATCAACGCACATTGGGCTTCTACCTGCACCAGTCCAATTCACTTCATTAACCACACTGCTAGCTCAGCAATATGTAAAATTTAACGTAGCGGTGCACCAAATTTAACTGACTGCACCGAGGCGTACCCGAAACATAACACCCCGACGTGTCAATGTTCAAACGCACTGCCATACTTTATAATAAAAAAATGCATGCACCAAATAAATCGCACCGGTGTTGTTGAACATTACGCACCGGCACAGTTCGTTTAAGTAATGACACTACTAACATAACGATTTATAAAATTTAGCATAGTTGTGCAACCATTTTACTCCAACACATTGGCACTGTATATAGAAATGCACCGAGACAGATATTGCCCGAATTTTCTTAGTGGGGCATCTCATTGGATGCCTCATTCCTAGTGCTATATCCTTTACAATGCACTAATGTACAAAATGCCAGTGCTCCACTATCACGGTGGTGTCGGTGTGTTAATAGTAAGACATCGCACTGCTTCAACTGCGATAATATAGTTTACCTTAGCGATGCCCATCAGTGCAACAAACACATCGGTGTTATAAACACAACAACATCGGGGTGAATTTTGAATAAGCAATTAGAGCAGTGCAACTTAGAAGGCACACTACTGCAATTTGTGGCAGTGCGTGTAAATAGACATCGTGTACCAGTGTTGTTAAAAGCATTGAAACGACACGGTTAAAAACAATGAGTTGGTGTGTATCATCCTATATGACACATCGTTTAGTGGTGTTATTGTTTTGATATAGTGCATCATCCTCGGGGAGTTTGTTTTGTTGGAGGCACACCGGTTGCTTTTAAAGATTTTTTGCAAAAAAAAAAAAAAATTGGTTTTTTTTAAATACATGCCATTTATACATGTATTTGTTTTATAATTTCAGTTTATTTGATATGTATATATGTGTTTAACAATATTTCTATGTGAATTAGAGACAACGACGAGAAGAGGAGGAGGTAGAGCGATAATAGGTCAAGACGCACACATTTGTGCGTGAGTGGAAGGTTAGGGAGAGGGATAGGGATTTGTGCCCTCGCCCTCTTTCATAGTAGACATGGGACCTTTTGATGGATATTGGCCTCTTGAAGTTTTATCAGGAGGGTACATGCCTTAGAGGGGACTCTACATTGTTACAACAGTTGATTCGTCGCTAGGATCATGCAAGATAGGGGTTCAGGGTCCGTCTCGATCTGTGGTATCACTCCATGAAGGAGGAGGTCTATTTCATCACTGGGTTGTCTGGAAGGGGGTGTATTTTCCCCATTTCCATGTGTTAATTCTCAGTGTTTCAGGAGAGACCCAGCTAACATATGTGCATAGATATATTAGTCTGCATATTCTTTCGGCTTCGGAGTTCCAGGTTCGTGGTGGTTGTCTACGGATAGGTGCAATTGAGAGGTAGGACATTAGGTTCATGTGTCATATTCTCTTGTCACTATCACAATATAGCTCTGATGGGCAGCGCATTAGTTGCCCTATGTTGTATTAAGTAGATAGTTTATTGCAGAGGCCCCGACTTATTAGGTGGGCAGATGTTTTTTTGAGATAATTTTACCGTGCATTATATCATTGTCGTTATGTTTTGTCTAGGATGAGATTATTCCCATTCGTGTATGAGTTGTATACACTAATTTTTGAGAGGGTTCATGCCACTCGGCCAATGGTACCCCACTTTCTTGCTAGGCCTATGTTTGATGTGTATATGCACATGTGAGAGCAGTTGATGCCCAAGAGGGGTCAGTCCAAGTTTCCCATTGCTCCAATGGGAAAGGATGTATTTGATTTATTGTCTAGCGAGGACAATAATGTCCTCAATATTGTAGAGTATCCATACGCAGGGATAGATTGGAGAGCATGTCCAAACATCTAATTTACAATAAAGGGGGCAATAGATGAGAGAGGTAATATTATCATTATGTTTTGATCAAACTATTTGCATATTGTTATGTCTTATTTAATGCACATGTAATTTATTATAATGTTTTGTTTCAATTATTTTATTATTAGTATCTATTGTTTTGCATATATTGGCACATATGTTGGGGATGCACCTCCCCAACATGAAGATGAGGTGTTGGAGGAGGCAAAGGAACAACCTCCAGTGCTACAAAGACCCCACATGTCACATAGACCGGATACGAGAGTCCGGTAAGAGGTGGCAGATGAGATATGTCGTGTCATGACTAGTCACAGAGTGGTACCTACACTCACTAGAGACATATTATAGGTAGAGAAGCTCTCTACTGCATCGAAGTGTTTTCCTCATGACATAACGATGTTGATGTGTCATATTGTTGGTGTTGTCTACCTCATTAATACATTGAGGGGTGGTGCTCATGATCCCACTACATTTATCTCATTGACAGAGCCATCCACATCCACTACTCCAGCACATGGTCCTCCTCATCCTCCTGGTTCTCCTCCACATGAGTCGGTTGCAACATCTACCAATCATCTTACTTCCCCTCCACATGTGTCTAAACCTGCATCCACATCTCCTCCTCCTCCTCCTCCTCTTGTTTCCCCTCCAAATGTGTCTAAAACTATATCCATGTTTGATCCTCCTCCTCCCCCTCCTCATCCTCCTATTGTTTCTCTTCCACATGCATCATCATATTCTATTGATCCTCCCTCTCCTTCTTTGCTTGTGTCACCATCCATCGATCATTGTCTTTCTCCTAGTCCACATATGTCATCATCCATCAATCCCCCTCCTCCTCCTCCTCTTCCTCCACATGTGTCACAAGCTTTTGATGGTTTTGACACTATGATCACATCGGGTACTGTTCATGCACATCTTCATGATATTGATATAGAGACAGTTGATAGTGCACCTTTGTAAATATTTATTTCTGAGATAGTTGTTATTGATAGAGGCTCTACCTCTGGTAGCAAAGACACTAATGCACATGGCTTTGGTGGTGGACCCAACTAGTAGTGGTATTGATTGACATTTATATTGATTGTTTTATTTGACTAGAGATCTATATATGACATGTTTATTGCAGATTTTGTTGACATGTATGTTTGACACGTATATTCATATGTTTATTGCTCATTTATATTATGTTTTTCATATAATGTTGTGGTTGTTGTTGTTTGATTTATAAAATGTAATATGAGTATGCGAATAATGAATATGGTTAATGATTTATCTGTTTTTAAGTAAAATTTAATATGTATCACTCATTTAAATTTATAGTTGTCATATAATGTTTAACTTTATTTTTATGAAAGCGTTTATTTTGGATTGTGATTGCAAAAAGTTGTAACCATTAATGTCATATAATGTTTAACTATTGTTCAAGGTGAATTGTTTGTTGTTCAACAAGATACAATGTGTTGATTAAATATCTTTAGAAACAAAAATACTTAAATACGATGAGTGAAATGATTGTGATTTGAATATTTATGTATTTTTCATATATTATAATAATCACATTATAACATAGTTATTCACTAATAATAATGTTGATGATGTAATAATAATATTATTTTAAAAAAAAATATTATTCAAAAATTACAAGACAAAGTTATAATATAATTGTTTAGTAAAATCACAATGATTATGTTTTATTAATATTTAATTTATCCAAAGATTTTATTAATTTATATTATCCAACTATAATAATATATGAAATTTATTCAATTAAATTTAAAATAATAATACATTTTGATATATACACTTTAGATGAAATGGTTTCACAATTTTTCACTCTAATACAAACTTTATGAATATTTTATTAGAAAACAAGGCTACTAGGTAGCATATACCTGTCGAATATAATAATGAAAGTATTGTTTAAGGAGATAGGGAGAAAAGGAGTAGGCATGAAATGACTAGATGACAGAAATATTTATTACAATAACATTGGGGGAAGTGAAGGCAGCAATAAGAGTTCAAAGTTTTTGGTCAATAAGATATCAGATAAATGAAATTTAAAATTTAAAATTAATCATTATTTTTTAAAACTTTAGATAAAGGGGTGTATATTTTATGGTCAACCATGAACTAATAGAAAGTCAAACCTAACTCAACACTATATACCATGCCTATCGACATGTATAATAATAACACCCAACATTTTATAATTGGTATTTTAAGAATTAATAAAACTGGCAAAGGTTTCTATACTTTTAGATAAGTATGGATCATTAAGATTTTCCTTAATTCTGACTAGGCTTTAGAAAAATACTCTTTTAGAATTTACATATCCTTCCTATATTGACACTTATTTCAAGGAGAATGCAAAATGAATGATTAATATAAGTTTATACGGTTGTAAAACTAAAGGATGGAGTGGAATAGGTGAAGGCCATGATAGTTGCACTAGTTAAGGTGGGGAATGTCATCAAAGTTGGTAATGCCAACACCACAAGTAATGTATATGTTGCAGGAAGTTATTTTGTTGGAATTGTCCTTAGAAGTTCCATCAAAGTAAGTATATATTTATTTGAATTTTGATTTTCTCAAACAATACAAATTTTGAGGTTTGAATATTTTTTAATATCTTCATTTTTCGTTAAATAAAATATAATTTAAAATAAATATTTACTATTGTACACCACCAACTTTGTGATATCTCAATTAATGCATAGTAATTCAAAGGTTAACGTAAATATATTTTAATACAATACAACATAAATTTGTTATAACAAACAATAAATATGACAACAAAAATATATCAAAACCACATCTTGTGCTTGTATGTCTATTTAATGTATTTTCAATATGGTGGTTCTAAATGGTTGTTAACATTTTATATCCAACATAATTATAAAATAAAGGGGAAAAAAAACCCATCATTTTCCATTATAAATACCCATAATAAAATGACACATCCACAATATAAATGTCCAAACAAAACATTTACAAATCAGTCTTTGTTTCCATCACCCTGATTATCTTCCTCGCTTGGCATTGTAACATTGTTGTTCTCAAAAAGATGTTTAGATCTCAGATCATGTCTCAGTACGAACCACTAATCCTCATCCAACACATCTAGGTAAAAAAAACACTTGGTTGCAATGTTTTGGGAAAACATAAGGCTCCTTACTTTCAACCCACATTTTTTTATAGTTAATACATATTAGCCCACTATCATGATATTCCTTTACATTTCTTCAGTCAAAGGTATCCCACCATTTGCAACAAAAAATAACACACCGAAACGATGAGAAGTCCAATTGCATGATCTATTGTATCTTTCCAATGTAACCTAACTTCCCCTCTATCATGTTTTCATCATGGTGGCTAGCACGACTAGATTGGTCAAACTTGACCTCCAATCCCTAATCTTGTGTGATGTGGCCTTCATCAACATACTCAGTGCGAAAATGATGTCCATATGCCCACATAGATGGGAAGGAATGTACTCGTAAAAATGCAAACAAAGACGGTGTCGTACGTCTAACAATCAAAGCATTAATAAAAACATAATACATGTTACAATTCAAATGTGCATTATTATTAATAGAATGTGGTACTCGAAGAGATTATTATAAAGATGTTGTACCCAATCCCTATGTTTAGTGAATCCAAATCTTCTTCATGTGGGTTATGACTGGACACCGCACATTTCTTTTGTATCCGGTCAACCACTCAATTGTTGGGACATATTTTTGGCATATTTTCTTTTAAATGATAGGGATAAGGCATGCTTCTACCATTCAACCGTCTAAATGCTTTCTTGTCACTATATCATTTCCTTCTTTTCTCTTCATACAACGCGACCCATGGTTGTGTTGTAAAGAACAAATTTATTGATGGCATCCATTTAAAAATCTGTTGATGTATACAAAAATTCAAAATGAATAGCATGAGATCAAATATATATTATCAACTTAAAAAATGAATTTATTGATGGCATCAAAATTTCTAAATTCGTTGATGTATAAAAGAATTCAAAACAAATAGCATGGGATGAAATATATATTATCGACTTCAATGTAAACAATTTCTCTATACTAAATTGACAAAATATAATTGACTTACTCTTTATCAAACGTTTTTTTCCATTCATTTGGAGTAGTTGTCCTTCCCTTTTGTCCTCATATTGATGGTTGTCCCAAACGATTTCCCCTTCTATGTCGTCAATTTTCTTGATGTACTCATTGACATAATAGAATAACTCGTGTACTATGTACCCCTCTGCCATAGAGCCCTCTAGTTTTGCCCTTTGTTGAACAAACCCCTTCAATTTTTTCTTGTACCTCTTTAAGAAGAACATCCAATGACATGAGAGCACCTCAACTAATTCAACATCATCAGGTTGGTGAATTAGAAGATGGACTTGCAAGTCCATAAAACTCGTGGGAAGTTCCTTCTCAAACATACAAACAATCTCAACTATCTCTCAACACGACCGTGGAATACTAGCCATATGAATCTCCCTTGACGTGATCCAACGTACAAATGCAGATAATTTTGATATGGCATGTCGTAGGTCCTGGGGGAAGTCTTGGTTCACACAACCATGCACAAACAAAGGATAATGACACCACAAAATAGATACACACATCACTCATTTCCACAAAACTATGAGTTCATATCATATGTTTCCCGAAATCAGTGTAGAACTAGAAGAATCATGTATTCAACATACATACCCTTAGAAGGTTCAAATGGTCATGTGATTTCAACCTCGACAAATTCTCGTCTACAATGAAGCAATGTTGTAGAGTCGACCCATATAAATAAGGTGCCTTCACACCCAATATAACATCCTTCACTATAAAAAGATCATCTTTCTTCAAAATCCATAGAACATCACCTTCTTTAAAAGACCAAGAGGGACCAACTGTTATAGCCTTAATTTCCACCATACATGCCAAAAGGGAATCCATCAAAGGATATAATCCAAAATACACATTTTTTTTGAGATTTGAGCCCGTTTTGAAGATCATCGTTGGACACATAGGGGACAACAAGCGATGACCATCGCTTGACACTAGTCTTCAACAAGCGATGAACCTTGAAACAGCTTGAGTATGAAGGAATAAATATTGCGAGTGTGGTAGTTGGATCTCAGGAGCCTCAACAGTTGGGACATGCTAGGAAAACCACCAGTCTAAAGGTATGCTCCATCTCCTTCTTGGTTAAAAGGAAAGAATTTACTTGCATCTAGAAAACCATGGGGATCTACCTCTTTTTTGTGTAGGATTACTAGGTTGATCCTAGGGATATCTTATTGATCATTCAGGGAGATCCCTATGACCTTTTGTCCCATAACAGAACCGACAACCACACTAGAGAAGAATTATTCTCTAGTTTGAGTCTCTTTTCCAATACTTTCCTCTGTTGATTGTGATTTGCTTTTGATTTTCTTCCATTGTTTAGTTCAGAGCTTAGATCTAGTAGATCTGAGATATCTGACATAGATCTAGAAGATCTGGAACACATCCATTTTTCCTAAAACACAAATTTTTTACAAATCATCGCTTGTTGCATCATAGGCATCCCACGATGCCCCTCGTTGGTTGGCAGGCTTGTGTCTCGCGACAATCTTCAAAAAAACTGTAGAATTGCAGAGAAAAACCCAAGCCTTTTAGATTGGTTTATCCTCTTATCAGAAGGGTCTTTCTATGGTTTGTTCTGGTCTTGTCTCTACCTTTGTTTGAGTGTTTATTTCCACAAAAATTGTTGACAATTGGTTTGTTGAATGCCTATGTGTGGCTTGTTTCCATTTGTTGGATAGATTCTCTTTCTTTCTGAGAGTTTCAATGAGGTTGGGCAGAGAACCCATTAGATCTGAAGAGATCTAGTAGTGTTTGTCATTGGTTGCATTACTTATCCTTGTGTAACCATTGTTTCATCACTAGAGCTACCCTCCTAGGTGAGTTTTGGGTGAGATCTTGGTAGAGAAATTGGAGTGGGTTGATCCGACCTCGTTTCCAATTTACTACAACCCTTTTTCTTGTTGATTCTTACTGGTTTTTCCTTTTGCATGTGTGTTTCTTGCTTAGATCATGAACTTTTGCATTCTAATTGGAAAAAACAACCAAAATATCAAAAAAGACAAAAAATTGTTGCATGTTTGTTTTCTTTTTAAGGATTAGTAAAGAGTGCATTAGGATCATTGTTTGGTTTCATATTTGAATTGCTTGTTGGTTGCTTGGTGTGTGTGAGGTTGTGTTTCTAAAGTTTGCAAAGAAAAGGAAAAAGTCTCTCTCCCTCCCATAACTAGAGTTCGTCAAAGTGAACGATTTGCATTATCATTCTTGCATTTGCTTGGTTGGGTCAAGAGTCGAAATATCTTGAAAGTTTCATCTGCTACCCTTGTACTTAAGCAATAGTTCTAAAAGAAACGTGTAATCTAAAATTTATTAGACAAATTTCTTTTATAGTGAACCAACATTAGATAGGCTTAGGGCCTTGGATTAGGATTGGAGAGTAAACTCTCCAAGGCCACGAAGATGAAACTTAGGAGTCATTAAAGAGTGTTAAATCCATTCTTATAACCGGTGTGTCGGGAGCCTCCTATAACATAGGAGTTAGGCACGAGGTCGCATCGAGGCAAGTAGGGAGATTACCCCCCTCTGCTTGTTTTGGTGTTTGTGATACTGCTTCGATTGCTACATATACAGGGGTTTCATTGGTTAAGGCATTTAGAGCTTCGAGCTTTGTTACCATGCCCTTACGTGCAATCAAACCTATGATTGTTCGCCCGACCATTGATTGTTAGATGGTAGCCTCAGTGACCTTTCCTTGGGAGCTACAAAGGTGACTATAAGTGGGACATGCTTGTAGTACCCGGGGAAAACATTCATTCACGGTCTCGATTCCCCGAAGGGTGCTCGCCTTAATAAAGAGTGCTTGGACTGGTCAAGGTTGTTTCGTGTAGATCATTGTAACTTCTCCTCATACCTTCGCTAGCCAATCTTGTAGGGACTTCATCTCCCCCATAGGGTTGGTTTTCAGAAGGCCCCTGAGCCAATTAGTTTGATTGTCGTTATCCTAGATTTGATTATGGGTGTGCTCTTTGAGTCTGAGTCTAGGTCGGCCTTAGGTTGAATTGTGTTTGGATTTTCACTTATTACATTCATCATGGTTGGATTACCGCGCTGGTCCCGTCGACTATGAGGACTTGAGCCAATCATGGAGGTGAAACCGCCTCTAAAGTGACATGAGATAGGAGACAAAGACATTGAAGGGCCTCAAATTTGGCTTGATGAGATTGGTTTCATTGAAGTAGAAGTAGTAGATGAATATCCTCCACGAAATTTCAGTCCTCCTTTGACTGAGCTAAACGCCCCTATACTTGTCCAAGTAAAGTAAATTTTTAGTGAGCCTTTCTCTTTGTTTAGTCATCCTCCCACCATGTCGGGACTAAGTGTTTTGTCTAGTGTAATTATGCCCACAAGCCCATCATCAAGTGGCACTAGGGGAAATACCCCAGGAGGCATGCAAGTGATGTACACATTGCCACCCCTTAGCTCCATCAGACCTACATCGTCCATACCATTTTCTATAGGTCCCTCGATCTGGGGGATGTCAACTATGTCATCATTTCCATTCATTAGTTTACCTAGTGTTTCTACACCCATCTCGTCTATCCGAATGCCCACCTTTGGATCTTCTTCCGGTGGGGGGTCGTGCCTTGGTTTCAACATGGGGGTGGAATTCCTTCCACCTCCACCATTCCTATGAGCGGTGTGGTATCATCAGGTGCTAGTTCACCTTTTGGATGGAATGTTCCTAGTGGTTTTGGGACTATCCCTAGTCAAGCCGGGGGAAATAGTACATAAGAAGGTTTTAACTTTCCTTGGGTAAGCACACCCTTTCTTAGGGGAACATCCCTTAAGGGAAAATTTTCACCCTGGGGAGGTTGTCCCTTTGTTAACACATCCGGTCTTGGGGGTTTCCCCCCTGGCACCAACTTTGGGAATGTTTTTCCTGGAGGGACCACATTTAGCCTCGGGGGAAACCCCCCTGGGGGCATGTTTGGTCTTGGGAGTAGCCATGCTCCCGTAAGCGCCACCATCCCTGGAGGAACTCACTCTTTAGGAGCTTCCCAACCATCTAATAGTACTAATATAGGGGGACCACAAGGTCCATCTAGGACAACAAAGACTTCACCTCCCTCCCAGTATTCATTTGCATCGTTGCCTTACCTCACAACATCAGATTTAACAGATTTGTCATGGTTAACAAATGACCCTATTTCCCATGACCCATCATGGTCGACAATGCCTTCCAAGTTTCCATTCGATATCCCAAAATTCGACGGTAAGTCGGGAGAGGACCCCTCGACACACATCATGACATAGCACTTATGGTGTTCATCCAACTCATTGATGGATGATAGTGTGAGGTTGCATCTTTTCCAAAGATCCCTGACCAAAGCTGCCGCTAAATGGTACATAGAATTAAAAGGCGATTCCTTTAAAATCTTCAATGACATGGCAATGGCGTTCTTAACATGTTACCAATTGCTCATTCAGTATGAGATAGGAACAGAGCTCTTGACTTCGTTATGTCGAGATAATGCGACTCACATTTATGATCATATACATGAGTGGACACAGAGACGTAGGATGATTAAGACTCAAATTCCAGATAATCTCCTTATGGAGTGGTTCACCAAGTCCCTCCTACCACCCATTGCTAGAGATGTAGCTATGGCCGAGGCAGCCACCGAGGAGCAAGCCATTTTGCGTGCCCAACATTTGGACTTGATCTACTCGTAGTCGGGTACACTTTATGATATCATCCCAAATGCTCCTCAATCGTTGATTGATCCCAAGAAACCAAACCCAGGACCCCATGCCAATGGTGTGGTTGGTTATGTTTCACATGCCTTTGTAAACCAATTAGTTGACCAGATGGGTCAAATGTCCATTAAGTCACACCCGTCAACTTCTAGTACAAGTGCTCAAACTATTTTAGTCCCTTCTTAGACCTTCAAGGTGAATTCGGTGCAATCCACGCAACCGAAGAATCCTCAATGACCTAGAGGCAAGAAGAAAAGAAACAAAAGGAAAAATTCCAATACTAAGAATGGGACCACATCCACCCAAAACACCCAGGAGGGAGGCACTAAATAGAAGAGGAAAAGTCGGTTTCCTTGCATGATTTGTGGGGAATACCATCCCACTCATCAGTGTCCTCGGAAGGATGAGATTCATCGATTTTTGGCACAACAACGAGCCCCCGACAACATGTTGTATTAACCCATCCTCCCTCGCCCAACCTCAAAACATGGTTGCCACAAATCTTGCCCCTCCGCAAGGGGGCATGGTAGGTAACCCTCACCACGAGGGGTCTTCCTAGAATGCTTATGTCTACATGTGTGACCACACGGTCAACTTGCAAATGTGATCCAAGAAATATGACACATCTAAGCCTATCCTTGTTGTGCATGAGCCAACATCTTCATCCGAGCCTAGTGGCCCTCTTCAAATAGAGAAGCCATATTTTGACACACTGCTTCACCCCCTAAAGGGAATTCTTTGATGCACAACTCACAATCCCAACACACGGGCTGCCCACAACTATAGTATTGTGGAAGACTTGGCCCAGACACTATGTGCCATGTCTATGCTTGAAGTCCTCCAAAGCTTCCTAACGCAATGGAAAGCCTTGTTGTCTTCCATCGGCGAGGTTGATCCCTCGGAGTCAAGTTTGATGACCTTTGATTCTTCTGAGGTTACTCATAGGATCTCCTATCAAGTATCCTTCCAGATAAAAGTGAAAACGATGGGAAAAAACATCTTCCGAACAATGGTTGATGAAGGAGCCTCAACTTGCATAATGTATATTTTTTGTTGGAAGGCCAGTGGCTCCCCTAAGCTCGACACGTTTCCAGCACTATTGAAAGCGTTCGATAGACACATGTTCTAGCCTCATGGAATAATCATCGCCTTACCCATTGAGTTAGGTGGAAATACTGTCTATGTTGTCGTAGAGGTCATCGACGCACCTCTTGAATACAATATATTACTCATGCGTACTTGGTTCTATGAGATGATTACAATTGTTTCATCAAACTTGAGGGTCCCACGCTTCCCTCACCAAGGGAAAATCGTGACGATCGATCAACTTGTGTTATGTACCCCAGACCTTGGATCCAATGCAGGGTCAAATGTACCCTTTGTCGGTGATACCACACAGTATTTTGTCAACGTTGGTGCGGGGATGTTCAAGGATCCTTCATTGATGGGATTTTTCCCCCTTCTCCCATGGTCTCCCACTGCCAATGTAACTCCTATCAACATGGTTTCGTCATTTACCAATGGATTCCTCGGGTCTTTTGACCCTTGGGTGGTACCTCACCTTGAGGATGTTGATTCATATGGAGCATCCATGCTGCTCACCCCGATCAATATTTCCTACTAGATGATCTAGTCATCATCTGTTGACCTTGATTCAAATTCCCTCAAGATGTGGGATCTAATCAGTATCCCAAGCCCTCTTGGGTTGTCTCTCCTCTTCATGTTTCAAATGACTTCCTCGATCTTGAACTTCCATCTGACGAAGCTATCATGGAGGTCATGGCCTCACCTGATGTGCCATGGGAGGATTTGCACCATTTTGCATCTTTCCTCCCTTATTTGGAACGGTTTGAGGATGACATTCAAAATCCTATTGCCACCAATCATGTTTAATGGTCCTAGTCTCCCATTATGATTCATGATGTTTTATCAAAAGGGAACTTGGCCAACATTTCGAAAACCATACCCATTGACATTTCCCAGAAGCCAGGTGTTGTAGAACACGTCATAATAGGTGTCGATTGTTCACCCCAAGAAATTGAAATGTACACAGCCCTATTCAAATATTTCTACGATGTTTTTGCTTGGTCCTATGAATAAATGTTTGGAATTGACCCCCATATTGTTGAACATGAGATCAAAACATATGACACAACCAAGTCGGTATGGAAGAATCTCTGGCCAGTCAACCCAAAGAAAGTTGTTGCGAGAAATCTTTGAGGTAGAGAAGCTTCTTCATGCACAATTTATCTATCCAGTTCCCTTGATCGAATGGGCTTCTAACATCGTTCCATTCACCAAGAAACATGGAACTATAAGGGTCTGTGTCGATTATGGGGACTTAAACAAGGCTTTACCAAAGGATAATTATCCAACCCCATTCATTGATCAGATTATCGATGAATGTGCTGGTAGCGAAATATTTTCATTCATGGACGGTTTCTCCAGCTATAATCAGATCCAGATAAAACTGAAAGATAAACACAATAATTCCTTCATTTGTCCTTGGGGTACTTTTGCTTATAAAAAACTGTCGTTTGGTCTTAAAAATGTTGGAGCCACTTTCCAGCGGGCCATGTCATTCACTTTCTATGACATCAAACAAATTGTCTAGGCTTACTTAGATGATTTGGTTGCTCGCTCCAAGCGTCGTGAGGATCATCTCGGTCACTTACAGGCCATTTTTATCCGATGTCGATGCTATAACATTCGTTTGAATCCACTTAAAATCATCTTTTGTGTGGTGTCTGAGAGATTTCTAGGCTTCATTGTGTCCAAGTATGGGATCATGGTTGATCCTTTGAAGGTTGAGGCTATTGTCAAATTGCCTCCTCCTTGTATCATTATCCATCTCCAAAGTTTGCAAGGGAAGGAAAAATTTTCGCATATATTTATTTCCAATTATACTGAGATCACAAAAGGATTTATGTGCTTGTTAAAAAAAGGTTTACCTTTTTGTGTGGGACGACCAAACACAATGGTCATTTGACGCCTTGAAAAATCCCTTGATGTTGAATCCCTTATTGAGCCCTCCTAATTACAGTCGAGACTTTTTGCTCTATCTCACGACCTATGAATCCACCGTTGGCATGGTGCTCATCCAAGAGGATAATGTGCAATGAGAGAACATCATTTACTATCATAGTAAAGGGATGGTTGGTCTCGAGCTTCGATACTCTCATGTTGAGAAGTTGGCCTTGGCAACAGTTTATGCTATACAATGATTACGCCAATACATCCTCTTGTGAATAACTATCGTGGTTTCTGATGCCAACCCAATGCAACACATCTTTAGTCGTCAGATCATTGGGGGCAAGTACTCGAAGTGGATTGTAATCCTCCAATAGTTTGGAGTTTGTTTCCTCCAAGTTTAAGAAGTCTTTGGCCTTCGCATAGTTAATGTATGAACTTCCCCGAGTTGGTGAGGAACTAGTTGTTAATGACTCTTTCCCTGATGAGTTCTTGTTCCTTATTGACTCATCTGATCCTTGGTATGGAGATGTCTTGGTATACCTCCAGACTCATCATTTTCATCCTCATCTTTCCCGTGATGATCATTGATGCAAACGACATCAGGCTAGACACTACCTTATTGTAGATGACACCCTGTATCATTGGGGGGTTGATTTGATTCTACGTCATTGCCTTATCCATGAGGAAGCTGAAAGAGTTCTGAATGACTGCCATGTGGGGGCATGTGGTGGTCATCTCTCTAGGTTGGCCACTTCCCATAAAAATATTGCGCGTTGTATATTTCTAGCCTACGATCTTTAAACATTGTATGAATGCGGTCTAGAAATGTCATTCTTTTCAAATCTTCACTCATAGGTTGTGTGTTCATCCTGCCCCCCTTCATCTTGTGGTGACCGTCGAACCCTTCACCAAGTGGGGGATTGATTTCATGACATGTAATCCTACCTCGACCAATGGTCATGGCTATATCATCATGGTCGTTGACTACTTCACTAAATGGGTTACAACTTTGCCTACCTTTTTTAACGACGACACCACCGCTGCTCTTTTCGTGTTAAATCATATAATTGTTAGGTTTGATGTTCCGAAGACCATAGTGATAGACCATGGTCCCATTTTCGTAATAAGATGATGTCTGAATTAGCTACTAGGTTAGGTTTTCGCCATGATAACTCGACGCCCTACTACCCTCAGGCCAATGGCCAAGTAGAAGCCATCAATCATGTCCTCAAGATAATGATCCAAAGGATGTTATGGAAACATAATACAAATTGGCATCTTATGATTTTTTTTGGCGTTATGGGCTTACCGTAACTCTGCCAAAACTACCACTATATTTACCCCTTTCCAACTTGTTTACGGTCTAGAGGCAGTATTACCAATTATATGTGAAATCCTGTCATTAAAACTTGTCGTGGAACTGTTTCCCAATACCTCCACCAAGGACGAGCGTCTCTTGTACTTGGCCTGGCTCAATTATTAACATCGTGATGCTACTTTAGCCAATGAAACACACAAGAAGCAAGTCAAAGCTCAATATGACAAATCCATTCATCCTCACGTCTTTTCAAAGAGTGACTTGGTTTTGATTTATGACCAGAATCATGACACCTTGGGGGCAGGAAAATTTGAACCCCTTTGGAATGGTCCCTACATTGTTAAATGTGTCTTGAAGAGAGGGGCCTATGAGCTTGTGTATTATGACGAGAATCCTCTTTCGGAGCCCATAATGGGCTCTACCTTAAGGAAGTATTACGCTTAGGCCATCTGGCCGCATGATGCTTTGTATATAGGTGTGTTTTTGTTTGGTTTTGGAGTGGTGTGTTTTGCTTTGTGTGTGTATGTTATTTGTCTCGGTTAGTTGTTTATCATGCTTTACGATTGATTTGCAGATGTCATCGTCCTCCTTAGTCTATGTGGGATATGTTGATGATGCCAGCCATAGTACCCGGAACATTGCGTCTGCCGCTTGGGTGATCGTCTCATCCACTGATAAGCTTGTGGGTTTAGAAGGTGTCTACCTTGGGCCTGCAACCAATAACAATGCAGAGCATAGTGTCACCATTGAACTATTGTTCGAAATGCTCGCCCTTGGAATTCATCATCTAGTTATTAGATTAGACTCTCAACTTGTGGTCTCATAGTTGAATCGCACATATCACGTCAGAAATCCCATTCTTTTTCATAATTATTTGAGGGTGTGTCTTCTTGAACGTTATTTTGAGCATATTAAATATTGGGTTGACTAATTTGTTAACTAACTACATGTTAGATTGGAATTTGTCTCATTAAAATTAAGTCTTTAAGAATGCATGTACATATAACATGGGTCATCATTCACAACATTTGCACATCCATAAGTAGCAGCTGAAACAAAACATGTATATATAATAGTCGCAAAGTGTGATTACATCTTTCCAAAAAAGTGGTGCACATACAAAATTGGGGCTATACTAGCCTCCTTATACATAAACGTGTCAACGGGATAATACATTTGTCTATTACAAAAAGGGATGCCATCGACTACTCAATCATCATGTCGATGGTAGCACAAAACTGCTCGAGTCACTTTCCGGAGAAGTTGGCGAAAGGGGCGGGAAACACCTTCAGAGTATTGTCACATGTGCGCGGACATATCTCGCTCTGTGTAGGGGGGACTCCCACGGTCTTCCCCTCCAAGTTCTTCCAGAAACAATGCAGTTCTTCACTGCTACCACCTCCTTCCACTTCCAATGAATCCTTGTCACTGCTACAACAACAATCTCGGCTGCATCCTTCCATATGCTCCAGTCCTACGTCTGCAAAACATGAAAATTTGTCAGTATGCACCCATAAGAAACTTATATATGCCAAAATACCAAAAAAAATGAGATGTATAAAAAAACCTCAAAAACACACTTACCCATGGGGCCCCATGCTTTGCCTGGGGGAAATGACAACTCTAGATCCTCGCAGAATTCCATCCTCACATAAGGTAAATCCTCGATGCCCATGATCTGGTGACGCCACCAGCTAGTGAACCCAATCCCATAGTAATCTTGATGTTGTCCCCCTAGTAGCCTCGCCATGTAGTCGGCCCAAAATGTCATACGTGGGTTCGAGGGTGCTAGATCGTCCATCACCATCCATGGCCTCAAATGAGACACTTGTTCTAGAAAAATAGCCACTAGGAGGGAGCATATCTAACCTACTTATGTTTTCCCTACTTGCAACTAGTTAGTTTGGATTTCAGGTTGATGAGGACTCCCTTGCACCAATTAAAGATGGTGGGCTCTAAGCACATCAAATCCACTTGCATGTTGGTCTTGGACGCTAGATACAGACCTGTGGACCCTGAAGCCTGGGTGATACAAAAAAGGATGGTTTTGAGTGGTAGATCTGTAATGTTCTGGATTGGTAACTTACCACTCATCTTGCGTGCCCCATGCCGACATAACTCCTCAATAAAATCAATGATCGATCGCTCATCTGGCCCTATTGAATAATCGACTTGCCATGGTAATCCTCTCTAAGATAGTCCAGTGCAAAAATGCACATCATCCATGTCCACCTATAGAACCTTGCCCTGAATGATGAAACAATCTTGTTCAGGCTCCGAGTACTCGACCAATTGGTCTAGTAAATATTCATGAGAGTCCAGCAGTGGACAATGAAAAAAATTAAGGAGCCCACACTCCTAGAGAGATGCCAAGGTCATATTATCCCCTTGTGCAACAAAATCATCAGCCTCATGAGCTCTTTCCTTCCATTCAATCATGATGGTTGCTTGCCTGCATCAAGGAAACAAAAAATCAGAAACCCATTAGCACCAAAAACCCAAAAAACTTGGCTTTCTACACAAAACCCTAACAAATTTACACTCGCTCATTTCAATCCAAGGAGGTTTCCTTGGACATCGCTCAAGCACCCATATTGGTCTCGTGATACCTCGCGTGACCAATCAGGGTTGTACCGTGATGATGCCCTTGAACTCGGGCTCAATCGAGCACGCAACAGGCCTGCAGGATGTGCATTTCCTTTCAAAAATCATGAGAAAAAACACAAGGAAATGCATAAGAAGGATCTAGGTGCTTACCTCGATTAGGTAGCTGGTTGAATGCTTGAATAAAATCTCTACAATGAGCTCAACACCTACTCTTGGAAGAGGGATATCTCCTCAAGCTCTTCGCACTCCTCTCTTGCAAGTGAAGAATGAGTTTTTACCAAGGTGAGTTTCCTTTTATAACTTTTTTTGGGTAATTAAAAACTATTTTTTCACCATGAGACCCAGTGAGTGGGTTTTTATTTTTATTTGAGCTCATTATTATTTTAATGTCATTTTCACTTTAATTGACCTTGGAATCTAGTTTATGCACCTGAACAGGGTGACAAGGACTTTTTTGAAGATGGTGACATCCACTGAATTTGAGGTACATGTTCCCCAACTGGCATATAGGGATATGTTTTTCCCTGCATTCACCACCTTACATTATTAACCATCCATTATGTTAGCATTATGCCTTAGGTCGATCCCGACCGATTGTGATGTTAGCCACTCATTTTGCACTTCGTAACCAGTTCGATAGTGGCTACCCTTCATGGGCACCCTAGTTAACACCCAGATTTCCATTTGGTGTCCATGCTATGATTTCCCATAGGCCCGGAAGCCCTCCTTTAGCCCCACCATGACTTGAATATTAAGCCTCATTTAACTCTCTTTATTTGTAATTTGGCCACATCACGTGGGGCTTCCTGAACATTTTTCTTATTGCTTAATGGTCTCATATGCATTTGTTGCTCACATTATGCCTCTTGCCACATCACTATTGTTTGCTTTGATCCCACTTATCGCTATGCAGTAGCCTTGACCATCCGCCTCTTGCATTATTTTCCTTTTGTTTTTCATCCACCTACCCAGGGAGAGAACAACTACTAAGAGTGGATCTCACTTTCTAGTACCATTTGCATTCCTCATTGCTTAGGTCGGTTCTATGCGCTTGGAACATAGGATCATGTTGTTAAGCCACTCGTTCTTTCTCGTTGAGTATCCTTTTATCTCTTTTTCGAACTCGTAAAAGGACACGAAAAAGACACCTCACGAGTATTCTTTTAACTCTTCTTCAGTCTCATTAAAACTAAACAAAAAACACACATCGAGAAAACTTGCGTCATTATTTCATGCTCGTTAAACCACGAAGGAGACTCAACATACTTTTATTCCTCTTCAACGCTCGTTAAACCATGAATGAGGTCAAAAATCCCCCCCAAAAAAGAGTGGGGGTTTTTCACCATTGGTCTATTCTCAAAATGGCAGCGTCAGTCGAGTCACCCTTGAACATGGCACCTGTTTGAGTCCTCATCATACAATTGGGTTTTATCTTTCCCAGGAGTCGTCCTAGTAATATGAGTCAGAGATACTTCTTCGACTGGTTACTTTTCCAGTCATCACAGAGAGTGATTCGATGCCTCCTACATTGTTGCACTATACTCATCCAACTCTTGTGTCTTGCTGCCAACTCACCATTGTGTCGTGCTATATGTTCAAGGGTAGTTTAATCCTAAGTCAACCCTCTATTTTTTTGTTGACTTTTTGAGTCAACCATCCCTATGTCAGTTGTACTTTGTGATAGTCTCTCTTAACATCATCTCTCAATGTATGTTTCATGTCGATTGATGGGGGATACATCAAGGTTGTTAAGTACCTGAATAGGTATGAAGATAAATCTCAAAATAAATCCATAATATCAACAAGAAAAAACCAAACCATTCACCAAAATACTGAACATAAGAAATAGTCAAAACCCTTGAGGTAGGGTAACACCATATATTAATCCTTAAGGAATGATAACACTCCTCAAGCAATGCTTGATATGTTCACAATATTCTTCACTATGCCTCATTACAATGCTTACACTTCTTTATATAGCTCTCTCTATATCCTAGGAACCTTTTAGAGAGTCTTCTCACATTTATTATATCTAACTACCATAGCAGACCTTATTTAATATAATGGACCTAGTCCACCTTACATTGAATGACTTTCACTAATAATACATAACCACATTCTCATGTATTGAATGAATTCCACTAATAATACATAACCACATTCCCATTGGGTACCTCTCTAGGTACCTCATATTACCTCCCTATGTATACTACATTACATCCCCCTTCACATGTTTCGTCCCTGAAACATGAGAAGAAACCATACAATATGATCGACTAAGCAATGTAGCCCACTAGTACCAAGTACAACCATCCATCCATCCTAATGGAAGTTGAACATGATGTCCATCTGATGTCTTTCCACCCTGATATTGATCTGCATGATGTTGATGTTGGCATGGGATTGGTTCTCCAGCCTGATGTATTTTTGTAGTGCTGGTAGGCCTCCATGCACCCCTTGACTGGTTTCCTTTTTGGTTCCCTGTTGGTGCATAAATGTGTTGATGTTCACGCCCTTCCCTTGATGATTATTGTTTGTCTATATGATGTGGATGGCAATATACAACAACTATAGGAATCCGTTCTTTTTTCTTCAAATCTGCAACACATTGTGCCTTTGAGTCAATGACCTCCTGAGATTTCTGATTGTGTCCTTCCTGTAGTTTTGCGTCATCTCCTTCTGTATACTTTTCAACTTCAAACTCAGAAATAACTTCTTTGCTGACCTCCATGGGCCCATATTTCTTACTAAGAGACACATCCTGCAATGTGATTTTATTTTTCTTGTACCACAACTTCAAAAACTTCTTTTTCACATTAATATTAATGGTACCCACTAATTCTATCCAAGAATATCCCAAAACAATATCCACTTCATCCATATCCATAGCATGAAAATATAAAATGCAACACATATTTATCCATGGTAATCTTCAAACCTTGAACAATTTGAACATTTTCACCCTCAACCTGTGTCCTTTGAATATTATTTACTGGAACTTGTAATCTATTAACCAATTGAACATTGATATTTTTTTGCTGGCAACTAGGTTTAATAGAAACAATGATATTTTCTTTATGAATACAAACATGAACTTATAATATAGATTTTCCACCTAAAAATAAACCCTTGGTGCTCTCTTCATCCTTAAATTTTGTATGATACCACCTATCTAAGAATAATTTTTCAAATTCTTCATCAAAGAGTGTCATTATTTGGGAATACTTAAGTGATGCCCACCAAATGGATGCATCACCTTGTAAGTGTAAACTGACCAAACCTCTCCAACTCTCTTCATATGCTAATTTTTCTTCTTTTATAAAATTTTCAATACTTGGGCCATCATCTTTTCTAGAAAATAGAAATACATCTTGGAATAAATCTTCAATAAAAACTAAGCTTAAAAATAACTCAATGTGCAAATCGTGCGACTTTTTTTTCGGAAAAACCCTGAAAAATGGTCGAATTTAAAATGCTCATAACATTACTTCCCGAACTCCATTTCGGCTGATTGTTTTTTGAAATTGGGTATTTTTCCGAGAGGAATTCAAATATCCAATTTGCTTGGACAACTTCTATTCAGAAAGTTTTAGATCTAAACATCAAGTTCGCCGCCCTCTTTTTTCCCTAGAAAAAATCTGCAAAAATAGCCAAAAAATCCTCCTTTATTTGGCCAAGGAAAATGCTTTGTTACCAATTGTTAAGTACTTGAATAGATATGAAGATAAATCTCAAAATAAACCCACAATATCAACAAGAAAAAACCAAACCATTCACCAAAATAATGAACACAATAAATAGTCAAAACCCTTGAGGTAGGGTAACACCGTATATTAATCCTTAAGGAAGGATAACACTCCTCAAGAAATGCATGATACATTCACAATATTCTTCACTATGCCTCATTACAATGCTTACACTTCTTTATATCTCTCTCTCTATCTCCTATGAACCTTCTAGAGAGTCTTCTCATATTTATTATATTTAACTACCATAGTGGACCTTATTTAATATAAGGGACCTAGTCCACCTTACATTAAATGACTTTTATTAATCATACATAACCACATTCTCATGTATTGAATGAATTCCACTAATAATACATAACCATATTCCCATTGGGTACCTCTCTAGGTACCCCATATTACCTCCCTAGGTATACTATAAATCTTAAAATAAACCCACAATATCAACAAGAAAAAACTAAACCATTCACCAAAATATTGAACACAAGAAATAGTCAAAATCCTTGAGGTAGGGTAACACCATATATTAATCCTTAAGGAATGATAACACTCATCAAGCAATGCTTGATACATTCACAATATTCTTCACTATGTCTCATTACAATGCTTACACTCCTTTATATAGCTCTCTCTATCTCCTAGGAACCTTCTAGAGAGCCTTCTCACATTTATTATATCTAACTACCATAGTGGCCCTTACTTAATATAATGGACCTAGTCCACCTTACATTGAATGAATTTCACTAATAATACATAACCACATTCTCATGTATTGAATGAATTCCACTAATAATACATAACCACATTCCCGTTGGGTACCTCTCTAGGTACCCCATATTACCTACCTAGATATACTACATTATCAATGCATGTTTCATGTCGATTGATGGGGGATACATCAAGGCTCTCCTTCAACAAATCTCCTCCTATTGACTTCAACACATTATCTAGGGGAGGGATCTAGAAACCAACTAGTACCTTGGAGCTTACAATCCTCAGTGATAGGCCTCCTCGTGATCAATAGTGGGTTTACCTCATTGACTCCTGATCGATTTTTTCTACAAGTGTTCGACATCAAATCCTCTATTCACACTCACTAAATTATACTAGGTACCTTGGGGTCCATATTCATCATAGGTGGGTCCCTTCACATCTGTTAACAATATACATCAATGACCTATAATTAGACGATTTCTACCATGCTCGACATCAGTTCATCTATTCTCATGTTGTAGATTCGTACCATCGAGGGTTGAGAAAAAGACCTTGGGTTGGGGCCATATTATTCCTTTATATCATCCCCCCCAAGTTGCGATGGAGTATATCACTTGTATATAAGTACATTGAAGACTTTGGGGGCACTCTCCTTAGTGCACATTGTCTTCCTGATATCTACATGTTGTTTCATAGATCCACATTGCATTTGTTGGTGGCTATGATTGTGTTCATGACGTAGATCCGCATTGTATTGTCACGTGGCTACAGTCCTATTGATAACATGGATCCTATGTGTATTCTTTCATGGCCATGGTCTAGAATTTCATATCATGGATCCATAGTGTATTGTTTGGTGGCCATGCTCATTCAAAGTCTGAGTATGTCTACCTAGGGGATGGTTTATTTATACTCTCATCCTTGGTGTTTGACTCCAAGACTTCTTTGTATTTCAAACCTCCTTTTCCCTCTCCTCATGTTGCCTCACATGGACGCTATTTTATTGTAATGTATTTCTACCATCCTTCCTTTCCTGACCTCAAACATTAGGGGTCATCTGTTATAGCCTTAATTTTCACCCTACAAGCCAGAAGGGAATCCATCAGTGGATACAAGCCAAAGTAGACATTTTTCCTAAGCTTTGAGCCCTTTTTGAAGATCATCGTTGGAAACATAGGGGACAACAAGTGATGACCATCTCTTGACACTAGTCTTCAACACACGATGACCCTTGAAACTTCTAGATTCAGGGAGTTACGAGGAGATAGGTGAGGGATGAGTTGTATCTTTGTGTCAAAGGCCTAGGAATTCACAACATTCAAGTCTGTAGTGGCCTCTAGAATATCTAGAAGCTCTACCAAGCCTCCTCAAAAGAACTATATAACAAAGGTAAGTCTTGGGCAAGAGAAGGAGGAATTCAGAAGTATTGTTATGTTGTTCATTTGAAGAGGTGCTTGTCCTATCAATCACATCGAAAATTCAGTGAGCCTATCCTAACCAAGAAGCTAAAGGGAGAAGCAAGGAGTAAGGAGTCAAGGGAGAATGGTATCAACACCAAGGTATGCATTGATGTAAGTTCTCTATGATATTTAATAGATCATTGGTTTTCCTCCATATTATTTGTGTTCTATTCATGAATGATCTAGATCTGATCTTATAAGTGATAGATCAAAGTAAATCTTGTAGATTGGATTTTCCTAACACCAGAAGGATAATATATAGGTGGTTGTTTGTATCCTTTTTGAAGATCATCGTTGGACACATAGGGGACAATAAGCGATGATCATCGCTTGACACTAGTCTTCAATAAGGGATGACCCTTGAAACTTCTAGATTCAAGGAGTTACGAGGAGATAAGTAAGGGATGAGTTGTATCTTTGTGTCAAAGGCCTAGGAACTCACAAAATTCAAGTATGTAGTGGCCTCTATAATATCTAGAAGATCTCCCAAGCCTCCTCCGAAGAACTATATAACAAAGGCAAGTCTTGGGAAAGATAAGGAGGAATTCATAAGTATTGTTATGTTGTTCATTTGCAGGGGTGTTTGTCCTATCAATCACAACCAAAAGTCAGTGAGCCTAGCCTGACCAAGAAGTTGAAGGGAGAACCAAGCAGTAAGGAGTCAAGGGAGAATGGCATCAACACCAAGGTATGCATTGATGTAAGTTCTCTATGATATTTAATAGATCATTGGTTTTCCTCCATATTAATTGTGTTTTATTCGTGAATGGTTTGGATCTTATCTTATAAGTGATTGATCAAGGTAGATCTGGTAGATTGGATTTTCATAACACTAGAAGGATAGTAGATAGGTGGTTGTTTGTATCCTTGTATGCAGGAAGCAAGATTGCATGATATGTAGCTGGATCTTAGGAGCTGCAATAGCTGGGACATGCTAGGAAAACCGCCAATCTAAAGGTATGATCCATCTCCTTCTTGGTTAAAAGGAAAAAAATTACTTGCATCTAGAAAACCATAGGAATCTACCTCTTTTCTATCTAGGATTACTAGCTAATCCTAGGTGTTAGCACATATCCTTGTAGGGGGGAATGTTTTCCTTGGATTTGGCCTCTATACGACAAAAGGAGAGGCCGCCATGTATTCCAGCTGCCAAGTGGGCTTGCACCTGTCCAAATCCCGATGAAGCAGTTATGAAAGCTGGGGAGGTGGTTGAAGCATCGTCTCCCTCATGAATGGAAAGTCAAAGCACTCTGACCGTGAAGGCAGTCTGTCAGCCCAGACAGTCTGAGATTGCGTCTGACAGTAAACTGCATGAGCAGTCTGATCGAGGAGACTTAGAGGGACTGGCAAAGCCTAGTTTGCGTCTGACAGAAGAAGGCGTGTGCAGAGGAGACTGCGATTGCAGTCTGACTGAGAAGACAAAATGCTATGGAAGCTCGAGCACGCCTCTGTTGTTGTTTACGAAATTTTTGAGTATATGTATGGAGTTTTGTTATTTGGTAATGGTATTTGGTCGAGCAGAGCTCCCATCTGTAATGTTTGTTTTGCCAGATCTATTCTCTGGTTATGTAATTGATTTGAGACTTTCATGTTAATAGAATTAAGCTCCCCTCTTTTTCATTTTGTCTATAAAAGCTATTTAAAACACTCGGGCATGGATGATCCAATCAAGGATCGTTATGCTGTTGTAATGGAGGTTTGATTATAGCAGTATCATGGTCAATTTTATTCATTTCCTTGTGTTATCTTTTCCTTCTCGCATTGAATGGCTCGGGCATGGAAGATCCAGTCGAGCTATTGCAGTTGCAGGATGATGGAGGTTTGATCATTTTGTAACTGTAACTATGTCATTCGAGCATATTTCAGTGTCTGAGCTTGAGTTCAAGAATGCTCCTGATTTTGTGTCTCTCTTCTCAGAGTTGTTGGAAGGCTTGATGCCCATAAAAATCTCCTTCATCTTCTCACTAAGTCTTCCCTTTGCTCTCGCTCTAACTCAATTTCCCGACTGAAGTTAATGTGGCCCTCACGTCCCTATGCATTTCCTATCCAGTTCTATGTTGAACATCATTCAGATTCTGAGTTTTGTCCATTGACCTCCATCCATATAAACCAACATCTACCATATAACTCTGATGGGTATCGGGCTTGCCTTTTATGCAATATGAAGGCGACTTCTGATGCTAACATTTCTGACGTCGTTGCCGGGGAACGAATTGAAGACTTTTCCCTGGGTAGAACGACAACGAGTTTCTAATTTTGAAGGTGCATCAGACATGAAAACCATTGAAGATTGCGCTTGCACCTAGCGACTCCACTGTTTTAGTGCGACTGCTTCTAGCTACACTTGAAGATCCCCGGGAGAACACAATGATGAGAGCTGGTCTTTGATGGTGAATAAAGACCAAACACACTCATTCTGCACATCATTCACCTGGCGACTCCATGGTTGAAGAATCGATTGGCGACTCCGTTGGTTCAAAATGGATAAGATCTTGCCTCAAAGGTTTGCTCCCTTTAATTTCTCTGTTGTTCCTAGTTTTCCCAATGTTGTTCCTACTCCAGATGAGTGGGGTGATTATTTTCCCATATTTAAAGAGTGTAAAGAGGACAACCCTGCTCAACATCTCTGTGAGTTTCATGAACTCATGCGTTAGTGGGAGATACATCATGAGGATGTATTATTAAATATGTTCATGTTCTCATTAGTAGGAGATGCTCGTGAATGGTATCACTCCTTACCCCCTGCTAGCATCTCCTCCTTGGGAGAATTTCATGCAGCTTTCAATAGGCACTGTCAAAAGTTTTATTCTTCTAAGTTAATTTGTCATAATTGTTGTGAAGAATATAAATACTGTGTTCAAGGTATGATTGTTTCAAATGAAATCTTTGAGAATGAAAGCTACGAGGATGAGGGGTATACCTCGGAGGAGTTGATCTGGTAAAATCACTTTTTGCAAGAATGGAAAAATTGGTGGCAGATCGTGTTTACTGCTCTTATGAAGGAGATGCAGGGGATATTCCAGTCCTTGAAACAAATGTTTTTGGTAGCCCTTATTATGATGAAGAAGTGATTTCAAATACTGACCAAGAGCAACCAACTTTTGATGAATATCCCGATGAAGATGATGAAGAGCAGAGCTCTCCCATGGTTCCTGTTTATTATGATTGTGAATATGATCCTTGGGATATCCATGAAGGAGAAAATGAGGAGCTAGAGGTGCAGTTTATCTCTTGTTCAGAGCCTGTAAACGAGCAGATATCACCTGGTACCAACCAGTCTGTGTATGACAACTATGAATCAAATTCTGAGTTGAATATGAAGGATTTCCAAGAGCATCTAACATAGCCTTTTCCTTTATACATTGAAGGAAAACATTGTGTGGAAATTGGTCATCTTGGGTGATCCAGGTGGATATTGGTGGCCACCCACCTATTCCACTTGGACCCCCACCATTTCTTCTTTCAGTTTTTTTAGTTTTCGCACAGTTTACTATTTTTAGCAGTTTTTCGGGTCCTGAACTTCTGGAGCCGTTT
>SNQJ01S0014504.1:136557-147519 GCA_010110895.2 Picea sitchensis | reverse complement strand
AGTCATTCTCAGCCACACCAAGCTTGCCTCTCAGCTGCACAAACTGTCTCGAGGTCAGAGGCTTTGTCAGGATATCAGCTACCTGCGCGCTCGTGGCTATGTACTGTAACTTTACATTTTTTCTCTGGACCAAGTCTCATATGTAGTAGTACCTCATGTCAATATGTTTTGACCTGTCATGAAATACGGGGTTCTCTGTCAATTTATACAACTTTGATTATTATAGTGAACCACCTTTGTCTCGAGCTTGTCACCAAACAACCCAGAAACCAATTTCCTAAGCCATACTGCTTCCTTGCTAGCATCACTTGCTGCAATGTACTCAGCCTCTGCTGTACTCTGTGTAATGGATCCATGCTTTTGGCTTGACCAAGAGATCATAGTGGATCCTAAACTGAAGCAATATCTAGAATTACTCTTCCGACCGACTGGGATTCCTACCCAGTCAACATCTGCATACCCATGCAGAAATAAACCACCACTAGATGTATATCTCAAACCATAAGTAATGGTCCCTCTGAGATCTCTCAAGATGTTCTTTTCTTCCACCTAATGTCTCTGTCTTGATTCATACATGAACTGACTCATTGCAATCATTGCATAGCATATATTTGGTCTAGTGTGGATCATGCACATCAATGCTCCAATCAGCTGCCTATACATGGTGGGATCCACCAATCTGAACTCGTATCAGAATCATGCATATTCATCAGGTTGGTAACCATCGGAGTAGACATGGATTTGCAATCCATCATACCAAACCTCTTTAGTACATCCACTGTGTATTTTCCTTATGCCAGAAATATCTCGCCCTGTCTTTGCCACACTTCCAATCCTAGGAAGTAATCCATCAAGCCTAAGTCTTTCATCTCGAATTTGAGGTTAGCACCCTCTTACACCAGGATATTAGCCTTTCATATCTTGTTAGAAAGAGATCATCAACATACAATATTAGTATAATAGGTTGGTTACCTCTTACCTTGAAGTACATATTTGCATCAGAATCACTTTTCTGAAAGCCTAGGATTTTAAGAAATCCGTCGATCCTGTCATACCAAACTATGAGATCCTTCTTAAGACCATACAACTCCTTCCTTAGCTTGCATACATGAGTGCCTTTTTTATGTAGTACAAAATCATCTGGTTGTTCCACAAATACCTCATGTTCAATCTTTCCATTCAAGAATGTTGTTTCTACATCCATCTAATGTAGCTTCCAACCAATAAAGGAAGCTAAAGAAATAATAGTTTGAATTGAGGTATACCTGGCTACAGGGGAAAAAGTCTCTTCATATTCAATTCCTTCTTTCTGAGTGAAGCCTCTGGCTACAAATATTTCTTTGAACTTTTCCACACTTCCATTAGCTGCATGTTTGATCTTATAGATCCATTTGGAAGAAACTATTGATTTGTCTTTTGGCCTCAACACAATGTCCCAAACATTTCTCTTTATAATAGACCTGTATTTCTCAAGCATGACATCCTTCCATACTTGTAATTTATCTACTTCTTCAAATGAAGAAGGCTCGGCATCACTAATGCTACTCATCAGTGCAACATAGCCTCCAAACCTATGAGGCCTCTTCCTTTCCCTGAAAGTTCCTTTGGGAGAAGCTATCCTTTCTACTTCTTGCAATATTTCTTTAAGACACCCTGGCTTCCTTTTGGCTGGAGATTCTTAAAGAGTTATTTCTAACACATCAACTGGTTCTAGGGGCTCATTACTTGGCCCTTCATGAGGTTCCTCCATCTGATCATCTGACTATTCATTTTTAGAAGAGGGTGAAGCTGGTTGAACTACTTCTGATTCCTACTGAAGATATCTGGATTTCTTAAATGCAGCTTCCTCATGGAATGTCACATCTTTTCTTACCTCTATTTTCCTCTGACCTGGTACATAAATCCTGTAAGCCTTGGAGTTCTCATTGTACCCCACAACAACCCCTTTCTTTCCTGAGGGTTCCATCTTTGTCCTATTTTCCTTAGGGACATGAATATACACGAGACACCCAAATATCCTTAGATGCCCTACTTTAGGTTTAATCCCTGAGAAGACCTCTTCATGAGTCTTGTCCTTCAAGATAGCATGTGGACACTTGTTCTGAATATACATGGCAGTGGAGGTAGCTTCTGCCCATAAAGAATTTGGCAGATCCTAGTCAAACATCATTGTTTTCGCTGCCTCAAAAATTGCCCTATTTTTCCTCTCAACAACTCCATTTTGTTGAGGGTTAGATGGCACGGTCAACTGTCTCTTGATTCCTATTGACTTGCAGAAATCCTCAAACTGAAGAGATTTGAACTCTCCTCTATTGTATGTTCTAAGGATTCTGATGTGTTTCCTTGTCTTGTTTTCAATAAACGCTTTATACTCTTTGAATTTATCAAATGTGTCACTTTTAGCTTTAAGGAAATATATACAACATTTTCTTGAATAATGATCAATAAAAATGACATAATACAAACAACCTCTAAGTGAGGGAGATGACATGGGACCACATACATCAGAATGAACCAGATCTAAGATGCCCTGAGCTTTGTTGTCACTACTAGGAAATGCTTTCTTTATATTTTTACCTAGCATGCATCCCTTACAAATTTCATTTTTAATAAGAGAAATAGAGGGCATAACACATATTTCATTAAATTTGGAAATATTCAGTGGATCTAGAATTTTAGAACTTTAGCTAGATTGAGTTTTTTCAAAATAAGGAATTATAAAATCTCGTAATTCACTAGATTGAATGTATATATTCACCATTTTTTTAAAGATATTATTATAAACTCTCTTGTATCATTATAAAGGTATCATCATAATTTATTTTCATTATTATTATTTATATTTTTCTATTGAAAGCTATGTGGATCTAGATCAAAACAATGGATCTTGATTTAGTTACATCTTAACATGTGTGTTAAGTAAAAAAAAAGGATGGATCTATAATTTTGAACTAAATTAGCAAGATTGCCTTTTTTCAAAGTGAGAAAATAGAAAATTGTTTGTTTCACTACTTTGAATGTATATATTCACCATTTTTGTCATAAACTTATGGTGATAAACTATATAAAATCAAATTTACATAAAATTGCTAAAGCAAATCTCTTGGATTCCTTACATTCTTTATATTAATATTATTTATAACTTGTATTAAAAGCTAAGTTGATTAAGGTTATTTAAGGACATTAATATTTTGTATCTTACTATTATTAACCAATTTAATTATAATTTAATATACTAACTAGTGTTGAGTTAGTATACTAGTACAAGGTCCACAAAACCTTAGAGTGACCTATATACAAATAGTTTAGTGACATAATACCAATGTGTTTCTTACTATTATAACAATTTTAATTCTAGACATAGTAAGTAAAATTGTCTATATTGAGTAATATATTTTATTATATTAATATATTAGGAGGTTGACAACATTTATAGTGGGCCTAATGGTTAAGAACATGTGTTTCCTCTTAAGAGGTCACAAGTTCAAATCCAAAGGGGGGTAGGGTATGTATACCTCCATAGACTTTACTAGTCAAATCATGAAGTTTGAGTCATTTTAAAGTCCGCAAGAGAAAATATTTCATTATTAAGTATAGGTTTACCCTTGTAATGATCAAAATAAATTATGAATTAGAATAGCAACCAAATTTATTTATATTATTATTTATATTTTTGTATTAAAAGCTAAGTAATTGATCCAGGTTTACTTCATCAAATATATTAATATACCACAAATTTCTTAAGGATGAAGTTATTTAATGACATTGATGTTAATATTGTGTTCAGTGTTTATTATTAATAGTTTTAACAATCAAAATCAATTAAAAACCAAATGAACTAGATAATTTATTTAATGGCATTAATAATTAATGTCTATTACTATTATTAACCTAGATTTTAGTTATAATTTAATGTTATAGTAATTATTGTGTCTAAACTTTGAGTTACTATAATAAGTCTATGAGATTGGCACCATCTTCTAGTGACCTATAAAGGTATTTATTCACATAATACCAATGTGTTTGTTACTATAACAATTTTATTTATTGTGGTAGTAATTAATATTGTCTAAATACTATATTTTATTATAGGAAGTTGGGCCATGTTAAAGTCCACAAGAGAAAATATTTCATTATTAAGTCTAGGTTTACCCTTGTAATGATCAAAATAAATTATGAATTAGAATAGCAACAAAAAACATTTATATTATTATTTATATTTTTTATATTAAAAGCTAAGTAATTGATCGAGGTTTACTTCATCAAATAGATTAATATACCACAAATTTCTTAAGGATGAAGTTGTTAATGACATTGATGTTAATATTGTGTTCAGTGTTTATTATTAATAGTTTTAACAATTAAAATCAATTAAAAACCAAGTGAACTAGATATTGCAAGTGCTCACTGTTTATTCATAATGTGTTTGAACATATTATATTGAAAAGAACACATTAATATCCCTCTAAAACTTAGATTCCTTACATAATTTATGTTATCATTAATATTTTTATTTATGTATTAAATCTTAAGAAATTTCTTAATTATAAATTTGTTTGACATAGTATTTGTGTTTGTTATTATTATTAACCATTTTGATCATTGACACTAAGTAACTATTTTATGAATGTTGAATATAATTTAAACACCACTTTAGAGTTTGCAAGTTGTTTAACTATCAAAATCAAATTATTATGAATTATAATGCAATAAAGTAGTACAATTTGATTTATATCAAATATAATAAGGAATATTAGGAAAAACTCACTTTAGACTATATTGTATTTATTCATGAAATGTTTAAACATATTATATTGAAAATAATATTAATTAGCTACTTCAATATAGTTTTAATATACTAAGTCTAGAAAATGTTTTTAAGTGCATTATTGAATTTGATTATGCAAGGTTGATATAGTGAGAAGTTATATTGATCTAAACAAAGCATTGAAAAGTTAAATATTGAATGGTGTCATGTAATTGTGTTTGTTATTATTATTAACCATTTTGATCATTGACACTAAGTAACTATTTTATGAATGTTGAGTATAATGTTCACACCACTTTCGAGTTTGCAAGTTGTTTAACTATCAAAATCAAATTATTATGAATTAGAATGCAATAAAGTAGTACAACTTGATTTATATCAAATATAATAAGGAATACTAGGAAAAAATCACTTTAGACTATATTGTATTTATTCATGAAATATTTAAACATTTTATATTGAAAATAATATTAATTAGCTACTTTAATATAGCTTTAATGTACTAAGTGTAGAAAATGTTTTTAAGTGCATTATTGAATTTGATTATGCAAGGTTGATATAGTGAGAAGTTATATTGATCTAAACAAAGCATTGAAAAGTTAAATATTGAATGGTGTCATGTAATTTACATAATACATTGAAGTTGAACCAAAATTTGCATATATGTATTAAATAATATACTACTCCTCAAAAAATAATATGAAGAGAATATTTGATCTACAACAAATATTGAAAAGTGTATCTTCATATTTATTAGTAAATCCTTCAAAGGACAAAATTACATTGATGAATCATCTCCACATGATCCCATGGTATTCGCCCAAGTAGATCAAGTACAGCTTCTAAACATTTATTTGTCTTGTTCTTCTTGCAATGTTTTTTCTTTGGCATCCATGTCTAAACTATGGTATTAAAAATTCAATATAGTTTTAATATACTAAGTCTAGAAAATGTTTCTAAGTGCATTATTGAATTTGATTATGCAAGGTTGATATAGTGAGAAGTTGTATTAATGAGAAGTTATATTGATCTAAACAAAGCATTGAAAAGTTAAATATTGAATGATGTCATGTAATTTGCATAAAGCATCGTCAAATGAATACATTGAAGTTGAACCAAAATTTGCATAGATGTATTAAATAATATAAAACTCCTCAAAAAATAATATGAAGATAATATTTGATCTACAACAAACATTGAAAAGTGTATCTTCATGTTTATTAGTAAATCCTTCAAAAGACAAAATTACATTGATGAATCATCTCCACATGATCCCATGGTATTCGCCCAAGTAGATCAAGTACAACTTCTACACATTTATTTGTCTTGGTCTTCTTGCAATGTTTTTTCTTTGGCATCCATGCCCAAACTATGATATTAATTGGAATAGATCCAAGTTTTGTGTCATTGGGATTTGGTACCCAATATTGTTCTAATATTTTCCCCTCGTTTTTCCCTGAACTAGGCTTCCACCAATCAACCTTTACATGCAGAGTCTCACTTTGATCGTCTTGGAAGATTTTGAGGTGGATTTTGCCATCCAAATCATCTCCCCTTCACCCTCATTTCCTGATATAACTAGCAATATCTTTCCTTTCTCGACATCATAGGATTGAATGTTGGCTTTGGTTTGTTTCACTTGGGTCCAACATACACTGGTTCATCTATCACATTATCAAAATCCCCATCCACAATACTTGAGATTACATGGAGTCCATTAGAGTTAGCATTGACAATTTTCCTTGCCTTAGGCCAGAAACACTTAGACGATGAATCACTTCCTTCCACTATTGTATGATCATTGTGGATTTCATATAATGTGTCAAGAACTCTTTCCCAGTACTCTACTTTATTTTTAATTCATATGTAACAATTGGTGAATCATCATTATCGATAGTGTCTTTCCACATTTTTATGTATGATGTTATTACTTCCTTTAGTTCTTTTAAATAAACATCATTCTCTTTGGGACCTAAGAAAGATGGCTTCCATGTGGGCAATTTAGGTCAACCTTCCTCATTTGTATTCCACAACTCAACTGGTTTTGACTAGTCAATATCTCTAATGGATTCTTTATACCTTAGAACTAGAACATCATTGAGTACAAGAAATTGGAAGTATTGGACATTAAGATGGTCGACTAGTGCATTTTTTACCTCCTTGATGTATCCATTAAGGAAACTTTCGAAGTCATACACCTTGTCAATCTATGTAGGTGGAAATAATCACTTCTCTTCAATCATGCGATATGTATCCATCATTTTAGGTAAAGAATATATGTTTTTATTTTTCAAGTTGGAAGACATTCTTCCATAGGTTCCATCTATGTCTTCATGAGTGTGTGCCACAAGTAAGAACCCAACATCAATAGTGATGAAGACACCACGTGCAGTTAAAAGTGATAGAAACATGAAAAGATAACAATTTTTATTATCACTTGTTGCATTGTCCAATTGTAACAACAAATGTGGAGGAAGAGGTTTAAAATCAAAACTCTGATTTTTTGATCTTCCATGAGATATAAAATCATCCTTGTACACTCTAGATTTTGAGTAAATACAATTGTCTATGCATTTGAGAGTGTGTTTCGAGAACTTCCACTCTCATAAAGAAAATCACCATACATATCAAGGTGTGGGTCTTCATGGTACCTCAAGCACTTTGCAAGGGATGTAATGGTAAATAGTGATCACATGTGTACAAATGGTGGGGAGAAATAACCAAAACCTCATGTCTTATGCCCATGTGTTAGCATACCTTTCAATGACAAACCCAAGTTTGTTCCTACAATAAATTTCAATTTGACACATAGCCTTGGGATTCAAGTCTTTGTTTTGTCTATTTTATCATGGATAATGCTCAAATACTCTTTGGAAACCACTTTGACATAATTTTGTGGGAATATTAGCAATATCTTCCACACATAACAATCTTGTTATGTTTGTTCAATCTACCTTGTGACTTTTCTTCCAAGTCTTTTGTAGTTGTTGACAACATCTGTGCTTTCAACATGATACATTCACTACATTTACTGAAGTTGGTAGTCTTTGAGAATGCCACATCTAAAAGATGAGTATTCTAGATCTTTCTCGTTATTGGTTGTGATATTGATGGGAAATTGAGATTTTGAAGACCTGCATTGATCTCATTTAACAAATAACTTTGTGTAAGTAGAAGGAAACAATCTTAAAGGAGAAAACCTTCCATCTTCTTCCATCTTCTTCAACTTGACGTGTTTGTTTTGGTGAATAATTTGAATTATCCATTACAATTTTGTGTAATATTTCTATGGATGCCATGGTATGTGAATGTACTTTGCATCTGTTGGTGTTACCATGAATGGATTTGATGTGTCCATACTAGAATAATGTTGGTAGTTATAGAAGGTTCTTTGAGGAATCTTATGTATCTTGTACCATTCTTTCTTACAAATAATATTACCATTAAATCTCATTTCCTTTACTTTTCTAACAATAGGAGGTATCCCATGGCCATGGCTTTCTGACATGACTACATTTGAAAGGAGTGAACTCATACAAATTCCCTAATACCATTTGTATTCATGTGTTTCATACCCCTTCTAGCAACTGTAATGGCCTTCCTATCCACATGTTGAAGACAATCTTATTTACAACATTCATCTACTACCAAAAGTTGGATTTATTTCTCTTCATCTATCTTTGTTTGGTATTTTGCAGCTTTTTTGTAGCCATAACTCATTTAATCCTTTTATATGGCTTCGTTACATGCATATCATTTGATTCTAGCTCTTTTTCATTATAAATATCCATATCCCATTTGTTTAAGGGACTTGTGTCCTCTATCACATCCCATATCCCCATTTCCTTGGGTGGCTCCTTGAACTTTTCCTTAGACCCTTAAAATCTCACCTTTGTTGTCCACCAACTTATTTATTGGCCATCTAACCAAACAATGTATAAAATTATCCCCAATCCTACATCTTTCACAATTTCCATGTATCTCTTCCACGCAAACACCAAAGTCCATTTCACCTAGCATTTCACCCTCAAACATGTCATCCTCATGGACATTAACTATCATTCTTTTGGCAATGCACATGATTGTTCCCATGCATCCATGTGTAATAGAAACCCTTGTACATGTAAATGTAACCCTAAATTGGGGAATATTTATAGGATGATCATAACAATGAGCTACCAAATCGGATTCTTGACAAATCTCATAACATTCCAATGCACCCCCTAGTATATGCTCAAATTCTATTGGATGCGGTAGAGGAGCATCATGTTTTAACACCTCCTCAATTTTAACCACTATGCACCCTTTCTTTACCATCCTTCCATGCACCTTATGACCAAGCTCTGTATTTAACATGGATCTTTCACCCACCTTCACTCCACATTGTAGAATTTCTACCATGTCTCCAATAGAAAATGAAAAAGAAACATTTTCACCTGTACACCAAATTAAAGAAGCTCAGTATTTTCTTAAAAAAAAACATTTAGTATACTATCAATAACACTTAACGATATTTGCTATAAAAAAAAATAGTATATTATCAATAACACTTAACACATGCTTCGAGATTTTGATTTACCTATGTTCTTTCTCAAATCCATGATCTTCCATGGATATATGTCCCCTTCATCAACATCTTCCACTATCAAATGTGGTTGAGTGACATCAATTATCAAAATTGTAACATAGCCTGCATTAACCCTTTCTTTGTCATAAAAAGTCCCCGTGTTTCTATATTCAACCCTTCCTAGCCCAATAACTTGACCATTAATTAGGAGGTTAACATAGTCTCATTTTGTCAAAATTATATTTTTCATTGTAACTCCTATGAATTCTTTAACACATAATTGAATTGTAATTTATAATTAAGGTTAAACCATGTAAAGTGTCTCTTATACTTTAGCAAAAGCACAACCTTCAAGAAAGTAATATAATTGCAATAATTAAAAATGGTATGGCAGTGATTTTGTACGCAATGAAAAACCTTTCCCTGCCATCCACCAAAAGGAACTTTACATATAAATTAAAAATAAAATATATATGAAGACCTAACAATTATACATCCAAGTAGTATCAGAGAATAAAAAATATCAACTCATATCACACCACCAAGTTCATATTTAACTATTGAGATGGAACTTGTTTTATTGATGTACGTGTATGAATATTGATGTACGTGTATGAATTGTGCTCATAAGAAATTTGCAAAAGTTGTAGAATCACAAGGTCCTTCGGAAAATTAAAAAAAAAAGTCCAACATGGATGTTACGTTAGATGTCAAACAAGTCCCATGAGAAGGAGCAATGATATTTATAGCTATCTTAGTGAGAATGTTTAATGTCTAAACATGGTAAATTTGAAGCCAAGCTAGAGATTTTCTTCCAAATAGATTTTTTGTTAATATAAATACTAGATAATTCTCATTTTTATTCTGACAGTTAGGAAATCTCATTTTGAATCTTTAGTTCAAATGTTAGGACTCCCTGCCTAAACTCATCTGAGTACATACCCTTTAAGATGGATACATAGGGATGTTGAATTTTATAACCTCAAAAAGTGTAGATTTAAGTTTTGTCAGATAGTTATGTTGATGAGGTAGAGTATGATCTTATACCTCTAGCCATTGGTGAAATTGCTTTTGGAAGCCCTTAACTATACAACAAAGATGCCATATTCTTTAGGAGAGAAAAATAATACATCTTGTTAAAATAATTGTTCTTGTTACTTTAATAGTTGCATACTTGTGCATTGGAAGAAAAGTATAGTATACTTAATAATACATTATTCATAAAATTCAAAATTGTATAGAGATCACGGTATTTTGTGGCTCAAAAGATTGTGATTGGATCATTGTGCTTGTGTCGGAAGGAAAACTATAAACCATTGGTTTTTATTCCAACTCAAACACAAATGCAAAACCAACAACAACATCATATTTAAATACACTACTTATTGCATCATCATCGATCTTCGTAGCTTGTTTCAAATCCAACACCAGACACATTCAAATACAAAATACAAACCATGGTCATCATTAGGACAAACGCACCCTTGAAGAATTGATTGCACAAGCATAATCAATTACCAACAACAAAATTACACCGTGAAGGAAAGTTAGCACTTGCTAGCTTTCCTTCTAGCATAAACATAAATGCATTCCCAACGACAATATTGCACCATGAAGGAAAGCTAGT
>SNQJ01S0014504.1:89403-136547 GCA_010110895.2 Picea sitchensis | reverse complement strand
TGTAATTTATAATTAAGGTTAAACCATGTAAAGTGTCTCTTATACTTTAGCAAAAGCACAACCTTCAAGAAAGTAATATAATTGCAATAATTAAAAATGGTATGGCAGTGATTTTGTACGCAATGAAAAACCTTTCCCTGCCATCCACCAAAAGGAACTTTACATATAAATTAAAAATAAAATATATATGAAGACCTAACAATTATACATCCAAGTAGTATCAGAGAATAAAAAATATCAACTCATATCACACCACCAAGTTCATATTTAACTATTGAGATGGAACTTGTTTTATTGATGTACGTGTATGAATATTGATGTACGTGTATGAATTGTGCTCATAAGAAATTTGCAAAAGTTGTAGAATCACAAGGTCCTTCGGAAAATTAAAAAAAAAAGTCCAACATGGATGTTACGTTAGATGTCAAACAAGTCCCATGAGAAGGAGCAATGATATTTATAGCTATCTTAGTGAGAATGTTTAATGTCTAAACATGGTAAATTTGAAGCCAAGCTAGAGATTTTCTTCCAAATAGATTTTTTGTTAATATAAATACTAGATAATTCTCATTTTTATTCTGACAGTTAGGAAATCTCATTTTGAATCTTTAGTTCAAATGTTAGGACTCCCTGCCTAAACTCATCTGAGTACATACCCTTTAAGATGGATACATAGGGATGTTGAATTTTATAACCTCAAAAAGTGTAGATTTAAGTTTTGTCAGATAGTTATGTTGATGAGGTAGAGTATGATCTTATACCTCTAGCCATTGGTGAAATTGCTTTTGGAAGCCCTTAACTATACAACAAAGATGCCATATTCTTTAGGAGAGAAAAATAATACATCTTGTTAAAATAATTGTTCTTGTTACTTTAATAGTTGCATACTTGTGCATTGGAAGAAAAGTATAGTATACTTAATAATACATTATTCATAAAATTCAAAATTGTATAGAGATCACGGTATTTTGTGGCTCAAAAGATTGTGATTGGATCATTGTGCTTGTGTCGGAAGGAAAACTATAAACCATTGGTTTTTATTCCAACTCAAACACAAATGCAAAACCAACAACAACATCATATTTAAATACACTACTTATTGCATCATCATCGATCTTCGTAGCTTGTTTCAAATCCAACACCAGACACATTCAAATACAAAATACAAACCATGGTCATCATTAGGACAAACGCACCCTTGAAGAATTGATTGCACAAGCATAATCAATTACCAACAACAAAATTACACCGTGAAGGAAAGTTAGCACTTGCTAGCTTTCCTTCTAGCATAAACATAAATGCATTCCCAACGACAATATTGCACCATGAAGGAAAGCTAGTTCTTTCTATCTTTGCTTCTAAGACATTGCCAACAACCATATTGCACCATAAAGGAAAGTTTTCTATCTATCACAAGGACAACAAAATTTCCCACACCAACATTGCACAATGAAGGAAAGTTAGCACATGCTAGCTTTCCTTCTAGCACCATTGCATGTTATCTCTAACACAAAAACAACAACATTGCCCACAATAACATTGCGCAATGAAGGAATACTTGTGAATTCTAGCTTTCCTTCTAGCATCAGTAGGAACACGTTGAAAACAAAAACACTACACCATTAAGGAAAGCTAGCACTTGTTAGCTTTTCTTCTTGCCTAAGCACACACACATTTTCAACAACAACATTCTATTGTGAAGGAAAACTAACGTACATTAGTTTTCCTTCTAGCACAAACTCAAGCGTATTTCCAACAACAATATTTCACCGTGAATGAAAGCTAGCACATTTCTAGTACAAACAAGTCTAGTCCATTGCTAAGTAATGTTTTGCATCGTGAAGGAAAGCTAGCACCTACTAGTTTTTCTTTTAGCATAAACATAAGAACATTGCCAACAACAATAGTGCACCATGAAGGAAATCTAGCATCTTCTAGCTCTCCTTCTAACATATTGGCGACAACAACATTGCACTATGAAGGAAAACTTTCTTTCTAGCACAAGATCAACAACATTTCCCACAACAAAATTGCACAATGAAGGAAAACCAACACATGCTATCTTTCTTTCTATCATTGGTACAAACACATTTCCAACAACAACACTGCAACATGAAGGAAAGCCTACTACTCTTACACAAGCATCAGTGCATTTCCAACAACAACATTCCACAAATAAGGAAAGTTAATGCATGCTAGCCTTCCTTCTAGCACAAACATAAGCATATTTCCAACAAAAACATTGCACTATAAAGGAAAACTAACACATGTTATCTCTCCTTCTAGTACAAGCACAAGTGCATTGCTAAGAAATACATTACATCATGAACGAAATCTAGCAGGTGCTATCTTTCCTCTAGCATAAGCACAAGCGGATTGCCAATAACAACATTACATTGTGAAGGAAACTTTTTTTGTAGCACAAGAACGACAACATTGGATAATGAAGGAAAGCTAGCACATGCTAGTTTTTCATCTAGCACCAGCACAAGTGCATTACTAACAACAACATTGCACTGTAAAGGAAAGCTAGCAAATGCTAGCTTTCATTCTTGGAAAAGCACTGGAAATTTCCAAAAATAATATTCAACTGTGAAGGTAAGCTAGTGCACACTAGCTTTCCTTCTAGCACAAGCACAAGTGTGTTGCCAACAAAAACATTGCACTATGAATGAAAACTCGCACATGTTAGCTTTCCTTCTAATACACACTCAAATGAAATCCATCACATGCTAGCTTTCCTTCTAGTACAAGCATAAGTGGATTGTCAAGAAATGCATTGCATTGTAAAGAAGAGCTAGCACCTACTAGTTTTCCTTTGCCTTTCCTTATAACTTAAGCACAAGTACATCGTCAACAACAATATTGCACCATGAAGGAAAGCTACCCCCTGCTAGTTTTCCTTCCAACACATTGCCAACAACATCATTGCATCGTGAAGGAAATCTTTCTTTCTAGCACAAAAACAATAGCATTTCCCACAACAACATGGCACAATAAAGGAATACTTGTACATGCTAGTTTTCCTTTTAGCACAAACAAAAGCGCACTTTGAACATCTTTCAATTGTGGAGGAAAGCTAGTGTGTGCTAGCTTTCCTTTGTATACAAGCACAAGTGCATCTCGAACAACATCATTCCATCATGGGGGTAAGCTAGGACGTGCTAACTTTCCCTCTTGCACAAGAACAAATGCATCTCGAACATCATTCCATCGTGGGTAAAGCTAGTGCATACTAGTTTTCCTTCTTGCACAAACACAAGCACTTCTCGAACACCATCATTCCACCGTGTGCTAGATTTTTGTCTTGCACAAGCACAAGTACATATCGAACATCATTCCACAGTGGGGGGAAGATAGCATGTGTTAGCTTTTTGTCTTGCACAAGTACAAGCACATCTCGAAAAACATCATTCCACCCATGGGAAAACTAGTTCATGCTACTTTTCCCTCTCGCACAACCACAAGCGCATATCAAACAACATCATTCCATTGGGGGTAAGCCAACGTGTGCTAGATTTTTGTCTTGCACAAGCACAAGTGCATCTCGAACAACATCATTCCACAATGGGGGAAATCTAGCACATGCTAGTTTTTGTCTTGCACAAGCACAAGCACATCTCGAACAACGTTATTCCATTGTGGGGGAAAGCTAGTGTGTTCTAGATTTTTGTCTTGCACAAGTGCATCTAGAACAACATCATTTCCATCATGGGGGCAGGTTATATTTCCCTCTCACACAAGCACAATCACATATCGAATAATATCATTCAACCATGGGGTAAAGCTAGCGCATGCTAGCTTTTCCTCCTTCACAAGCACAAGTTCATCTCGAACAACAACATTCCACTCTGCAGGAAAGCTAGCACGTGCTAGCTTTCCCTCCTTCACAAGCACAAGTTCATCTCGAACAACATCATTCCACCATAGTGGAATGCTAGCATGTGCTAGTTTTCCGTCTTGCACAACTACAAGCATTTCTCGAACAACATCACTCCACCGTGGGGGAAAGCTAGCACGTGCTAGCTTTCCATTTTGCACAAGCACAAGTACATCTCGAACAACATCATTCCACCACGGAGGAAATCTAGTGCATGTTAGATTTCCATTTTGCACAAGTACAAGTGCATCTCAAACAATATCATTTCACCATGGAGGAAATCTAATGCGTGCTAGCTTTCCCTCTTGCACAAGCACAAGCGCATCTCGAACATCATTCACCATGGGGGAAGGCTAGCACATGCTAGTTTTCCCTCTTGTACAAGCACAAGCACATTTCGAACAACATCATTTCAACGTGCTAGCTTTCCCTTTTGCACAAGAACAAGTGAAGATTGAACAACATCATTCTACCATGGAGTAAAGCTACCACATGCTAGCTTTCTCTCTTGCACAAGAACAAGCACATCTTAAAGAACATCATTCTACCCTAGGGGATAGATAGTGCTAGCTTTCCCTCTTGCACAAGCACAAGCGCATCTCGAACAACATCATTCCACCATGAGGGGAAGCTAGCATGTGCTAGCTTTCTCTCTTGCACAAGCACAAATGCATCTCAAACATAATTCCATTGTGGGACATGCTAGATTTCTACCTTGCACAAGCACAAGTGCTTCTCGAACAACATCATTGCACTGTTTCGTAGCTTTCCATCTTGCACAAGCACAAATACAAATCGAACAACATCATTCCACAGTAAGGAAAAGCTAGTTTGTGCTGGCTTTCCTTCTTGCACAAGTATAAGCACATCTCGAAAAGTATCATTCCACCCATGGGAAAGCTAGCGCGTGCTAGCTTTTCCTCTTGCAAACACACATGCACATCTCTAACAACATCATTCCACTGGGGGAAAAGCTAGCGTGTGCTAGCTTTCCATCTTGCACAAGCACAAGCGCATCACAAACAACATGATTCCACTGTGGGGGAAGTTAGCGCATGATATCTTTTCCTCTTCTAGAAACATAGGCACATCTCAAACAACACCATTCCAACGTCGGAGAAAAGCTAGCATGCGTTAACTTTCCCTCTTGCAGAAGCGCAAGTGCATCTCGAACAACATCATTCCACTATGGGGAAAGCTTGTGTGTGCTAGCTTTCTCTTTGCAAAAGCACAAACACATCTCGAGCATCATTCCACCGTGTGGAAATATAGCGCGTGTTATATTTCCATCTTGCACAAGAACAAATGCATCTCAAACAATATCATTCCGTTGTGGGGGAAATCTAGTGTGTGCTAGCTTTCCATCTTGCACAAGCACAAGAACATCTCGAACAACAACATTCCATTGTGGAGGTAAGTTACTGCATGCTAGCTCTCCATCTTGCAACTCGAACAAAATCATTCTATTGTGGGGAAAAGATAGCACATGCTAGCTTTCTCTCTTGCACAATCACAAGCACATCTCAAACAACATCATTCCACCATGGGGAAAGATAGCTTTCCTTCTTGCACAAGCACAAGTGCATATCGAATAACATCATTCCACCATGGGGGAGATCTAATGTGTGCTAGCTTTCCCTCATTCACAAGCACAAGTTCATATTGAACAAGATCATTTCACTGTCATGGAAAGCTAGCGCATGCTAGCTTTCCATCTTGCATAAGCACAAGCATATCTTGAACAACATCATTCCATTGTGGGGGAAAGTTAGCACGTGCTATATTTATATCTTGCACAAGCACAAGCACATCTCCAACAACATCATTCAATGTGAGGGAAATATAACATGTGTTAGCTTTCCCTCTTTCACAAGCACAAGTGCATATCGAATAACATCATTCAACCATGGGGAAAAGCTAGCACGTGCTAGATTTCCATCCTTCACAACCACAATTTCATCTCGAAAAATATCATTGCACCGTTGGGGAAATCTAGCACATGCTAGCTTTCCATCTTGCACAAGCACAAGCATTTCTTGAACAACATCATTCCATTGTGGGGGAAAGCTAGCGCATGTTAGCTTTCCCTCTTGCACAAACATAAGTGCATATGAATAACATCATTCCACCGTGGGGGAAAACTAGCACATGTTAGCTTTCCCTCCTTCACAAGCACAAGTTCATCTCAACATCATTCCACCATGGGGGAAAGCTAGCACATGTTATTGGAGAAGCACAAGCGCATCTCCAATAACATCATTCCAATGGCAGGGAAAGTTAGCGCGTGCTAGCTTTCCATCTTGAAAAAGTGCAAGCACATCTCGAGCAACATCGTTCCATTGTGGGGGAAAGCTAGCATGTGCTAGATTTCCCTTTTGCATAAGCACAAACGCATCTCCAACAACATCATTCCATCATGTAGAAAGTTAGCGTGTGCTAGCTTTCTGTCTTGTGCAAGCACAACTACATCTTGAAAAACATTATTCCACTTTGGGGGGTAGCTAGCGCGTGTTACATTTTCGTCTTGCACAAGTTCATCTCGAATAACATCATTCCATTATGGGGTAAAGCTAGTGTGTGCTAGCTTTCTCTCTTGCACAAGCACAAGCACATCTCAAACAACATCATTCCACCGTGGGGGAAGGCTAGCACATGCTAGCTTTCCCTCTTGCACAAGCATAAGTGCATATCAAATAACATCATTCCACCATGGGGTAAAGCTAGCATGTGTTATATTTCCCTCCCTCACAAGCACAAGTTCATCTCGAACAACATCATCCCACCATCTAGGAAAGATAGTGCATGATATCTTTCTGTCTTCCACAAGAACAAGTGCATATTGAATAAAATCATTCCACCGTGTTGGAAAGCTAGCGCGTGCTATCTTTCCCTCCTTCACAAGTTCATCTCGAATTTCATCTCAAAGAACACCATTGCACTATGGGGGAAGGTTAGTGTATGCTAGCTTTCCCTCTTGCAGAAGCACAAGTGCATCTCAAACCACATCATTCCACCTTTGGAGAAAGCTAGTGTGTGATAGTTTTCCCTCTTGCAAAAGTGCAGGAACATCTCGAACATCATTCCACTATGGGGGAATGCTAGTGTGTGCTAGATTTCCCTTTTGCACAAGCACAAACGCATTTCAAACAACATCATTCCACTATGTGGAAAGCTAACGCGTGCTAGCTTTTTGTCTTACACAAACACAAACACATCTCAAACAACATCATTCCACTATGGGGGAAAGCTAACATGTGCTAGTTTTCCATCTTGCATAAGTGAATCTCGATCAATATCATTCCATTGTGGGGGAAAGTTATCACGTGCTATGTTTCTATCTTTCCCAAGCACAAGCACATCTCCAACAACATCATTTCAGCGCGAGGGAAAGCTAACGCGTGTTATCTTTCCCTCTTGCACAAGCACAAGTGCATATCGAATAACATCATTCAACTGTGGGGGAAAGCTAGCACATGCTATATTTCCCTCCTTCACAACCACAATTTCATCTCGAACTATATCATTGCACCATTGGGGAAATCTAGCACGTGATAGCTTTTCGGCGCTAGATTTCCGTCTTGCACAAGAACAAGCATTTCCTTAACAACATCATTCCACTATGGGGGAAAGCTAGAACATGTTAGCTTTTCCTCTTGCACAAACACAAGTGCATATGAATAACATTATTCCACCGTGGGGGAAAACTAGCGCGTGTTAGCTTTCTCTCCTTCACAAGCAGAAGTTCATCTCGAACAACATCATTTCATTGTGGGGAAAGCTAGCACATGTTATTACAGAAGCACAAGTCCGTCTCCAATAACATCATTCCAACGTTAGGGAAAGCTAGCGTGTGCTAGCTTTCCATCTTGAAAAAGTGCAAGAACATCTCAAACAACATCATTCCACTATGGGGTAAGCTAGCACATGATAGCTTTCCCTTTTGCACAAGAACAAATGCATCTCCAACAACATCATTCCACTGCGTAGAAAGCTAGCACATGCTAGATTTTTGTCTTACGCAAGCACAAGTGCATCTCGAACAACATCATTCACTTTGGGGGTAGCTAGTGTGTGTTAGATTTTCTTCTTGCTCAAGTGCATCTCGAATAACATCATTTCATTATGGAGGAAAGTTAGTGCATGCTAGCTTTCTCTCTCGCACAAGCACAAGCACATCTCAAACAACATCATTCCACCGTGGGGGAAGGCTAGCACATGCTAGCTTTCCCTCTTGCACAAGCATAAGTGCATATCAAGTAACATCATTCCATCATGTGGTAAAGCTAACACGTGCTAGATTTCCCTCCCTCACAAGCACAAGTTCATCTCGAACAACATCATTCCACCGTCTAGGAAAGCTAGCGCATGATAGATTTATGTCTTGCACAAGCATAAGTGCATATTGAATAAAATCGTTCCACCGTGCGGGAAAGCTAGTGCATGCTAGCTTTCCCTCCTTCATAAGCACAAGTTCATCTCAAACAACATCTTTCCACCATGGGGGAAAGCTAGCACTTGCTAGACTTCCCTGTTGTAGAAGCACAAACACATCTCAAACAACATTATTCCATCATTCAAAAAAGATAGTGCATGCTAGATTTACCTCTTGCAAAAGAACAAGTGCATCTCGAACAACATCATTCCACTGTGGGGAAAATCTAGCACAAGCCAGCTTTCCCTTTTTCACAAGCACGAATGCATCTCCAACAACATCATTCCACCATGTGAAAAGTTAGCACGTACTAGATTTCCATCTTGCGCAAGCACAAGTGCATCTCAAACAACATCATTTTACCGTCGGGGAAAGCTAGTGTGTGCTAGCTTTCTATGTTGCATGAGTGCATCTCGAACAAAATCATCCCATTGAAGGGGAAAGCTAGCGCGTGTTAGCTTTATCTCTTCCACACACAGAAGCACATCTCAAACAACATCATTCCACCATGGGGTAAAGTTATGCTAGCTTTCACTCTTGTACAAGCAAAAGTGCATATCAAATAACATCATTCCACCATGGGGGAAAGATAGCACATGTTATCTTTCCCTCCTTCACAAGCACAAGTTCATCTCGAACAACATCATTCCACCCTTGGGGAAAGATAGCATGTGCTAGTTTTTCATTTTTCACAAGCACAAGCATTTCTCAAACAATATCATTCCATCATGGGGGAAATCTAGCACATGCTAGATTTCCCTCTTGCACAAGCACAAGTGCATATCGAATCATTCCACTGTGGGGGGGGAACTAGCATGTGCTAGCTTTCCCTCCTTCACAAGCGCAAGTTCATCTTGAACAACATCATTCCACTATGGGAGAAACCTAGTGCATGCTAGTTTCCCCTCTTGCAAAAGCACAAGCGCATCTCAAACAACACCATTACAACATCAATAAATGCTAATGCGTGCTAGATTTCTCACTTGCAAAAATGCAAGCACATCCCCAACAACATCATTCAACTGTAAGGAAAGCTAGCACATGCTAGCTTTCTGTCTTGCACAAGCGCATCTCGAACAACATCATTCCATTTTAGGGGAAAGTTAGTGTGTGCTAAATTTCTCTCTTGCACAAGCACATCTCGAAGAACATCATTCCACCATCGAGATAAGCTAACGGATGATATCTTTCCCTCTTGCATAAGCATAAGTGCATATTGAATAACATCATTCAATCATTGGGGAAATCTAGCAAATGTTAACTTTCCCTCCTTCACAAGCACAAGTTCATCTCGAATACATCATTCCACCATCTAGGAAAGTTAGCATGTGCTAGCTTTCTGGCTAGCACAAGCATAAGCATTTCTTGAACACCATTCCATTGGGAGAAAGCTAGTGCATGCTAGATTTCCCTCTTGCACAAGCACAAGTGCATATCGAATAACATCATTCCATCGTAGGGGAAAGCTAGTGTGTTCTAGCTTTCCCTCCTTCACAGGCACAAGTTCATCTCGAACAACATCATTCCACCATGGGGGAAAGCTAGCCATGCTAACTTTCCCTCTTGCAAAAACACAAGCGTATCTCAAACAACATCATTTCATCATCGGGGAAAGATAGCGCATGCTATCTTTCCCTCTTGCAAAAGCACAAGTGCATCTCGAACAACATCATTTCACTATGGGGGAAAGCTAATGCATGCTAGCTTTCCCTTTTGCACAAGCACAAACACATCTCCAACAACATCATTCCACCGTGTGGAAAGCTATCATGTGCTAGCTTTCAGTCTTGCGCAAGCACAAGTGCATCTCAAACAACATCTTTATTGACTGTAGCTTCCTCAAACAAATATGGTGGTAAATAAAGAGGGGAAAATTTATAGCAAAGCATAAGCCCACATAACTATAATACAATATTTAAGTAATGGAAAACTCTTTGCTCCTTCTCGCTGAGTGATAAGCCAATATTGTCAAAATTCTAGAGTTGTCTTCCAACCTACATCCTTCAGTAGGTTTTGGTTGCTCATAATATTAAAATATTTGAAGGAAAATCCCCATCTCCTTAGATAGCTATCACCTCTACTTCTTCCCTTTTAAAAGAATTAGTGGTAGTTGATTTTTCAAATATTAAGATCCAAAGCTCACTCCCAACGAAATTAGGTGGCTAAAATTCTTAAATTTGTGGAACTGGTTTAAAATAGTGAATCCCTAGGAAAAGAAAGAGCCCCTAAGGGATGTCCCTATAGGCTCATCCCCAGTGAAAGAAAACATCAGTGTCTAGATCTCGAGACAAAAAAAAATTGTTTTTTCTTTTTGGTGGGGCTTCTAAGGCTAATCCAAGGAACACGGTCCACTTGGGGATGGATGTTGATGGGAGACCGACATTTAAATTTGCATGGGATCTACTATCTATAAAAAATGACATTGCAGATTCCTTTTTCATGCCTTAACCTTTGGACATATCATTTTAGTTGATGACTCTTTCCTTGTCATACAACTGCTCTCAGAGACAATATTAGCCTTGAACTTGCAACTCCAGAAACTATGTGAGAGGGTCATGGAAGCAATAGAGATTCATAGAGGTTCAACATTCACATGTGTTGAGAAAACATAATGAGTTGGAAGACTCTCTTCCCAATGAGGTCTCACAGCTATCAAAAAGAAGAATGCTTTGGTTCAAAGGAGAGAGGATGCTTGAAATATCTCACTCTTATGATCATATCTTGTGACATATGTCTTGTACATCTCTGTGCCACAAAAGCATGTCTTGTACATCTCTCTACCACAAAAGTCGGAGCTTCAAATGACCCCTCTAAGGGTGGATAATTATTTTACCTATAGCAGATCCTATGAGTCTTGTGCACTGTTTTTTTCATATAATAGTTTAGTGACCACGACACATCTATCAGGGTATTTCAGTATTCAACTAGTATGGTTCACCTTGTATGTGAGAGCTTTGCAATGATTCCATCAACGAACTTTAGATGGAGATGGGGAAAAATGAGAATCTTTTTTCTAAAAAAGGGGCCACCTTGATATAGGTATGGCCAGTGTATTCGTCTTTTCTACAAATTAATATATAACTTCCTTGTTACTGTTAAAAATAATAAGAGCCAAATCTCTTCTTAGGGAGATGGAAAATGCCAAGTTACAACAAATTAATAGAAATTCAATTATGCAGGAAACCAAAGTGCCAACAAAGGATCTGAGCTTGAAGAAGAAACCCTTAAGATTCAATTGATAGTTGAGAGAATAGAACCCTTCAAGGTTCATCCTCCATGAATAAATGGCTAAGGAGTAGAGTACAAGTGTTTTCTAAAGGTGTAAAATCCTAGGAAGTTGTATCCCTCCTTGTGGAGATTAGTGTCAAATTTCTCAAAACAGGTGAGCTGGACATGGTCACTAGCACTATGGACATAAATGTAGCAAAAACCATTGTCATTAACATCAACAGTGACAGTGAGGTCGGTATTCAAGTACCCCCTCATGTTTTGTTTACTGCATCTTAATGTCTTTGGTGAAAATGTAATAGTTGTTCCTCTGAGTAGGAAAGGATTTAGTCATAAAAGTAGTGATTGGGTTTTCATCACAAAGGCTACACAAATTTTGTATCCTATAGTTGAGAGTCATAGGCCTTAAATTTATGAATAAAATCTAGAGCCACGTTGAGGGTTGATTTGGCTTGTTTCCTTGGTTACTTGTAAGTAAGATCTGTTTTGAATTCAAGTCACAAAAGTTTCTCTTGTGAAGGATTTAGATTAATGTGATGAATGATTAATTTCCCATATTTAGAGATGCCTTCTTAAACAAGTGATCTAGTTTATAGATTAATAGAGGGTGCCTTGTAGAAGCTAGTCATCTATTTGGGTGTTGTTGAAGAAGACCATACTACCAGCAATGAGATATGATAGGAGGATGTTGCATTGCCTACCAAGCAATCTTATTTTCAATCTCCAAAATATTATAATCTTAGACCACTACAGAGTGCCTTTTCCCAACAGTGGATTACTTGCCTTTTGTGAGTTATTTTTCTTTATGTTTTTAACAGAGGTTGGACACCCCTTTTAACCTAATTCTGGGTGCTATTAAAGGATATTTTTAGCATCTATGGCATCCAAAATTGACCTCAGGCAAGGATTTTCTATGAAGGGTAAATTCAACATGATATATATCTAATCTTGGCTAAAGAATGGCGCCTTCATTGAAGTTGTTTTCAGATTGCTTGTGGGATGGAATGCTTACCTTCAAGAGTTATCTTGTGCCTATCATATGTTAAGCATCTAACCATTGCCAATCTAAATGTTATTGAAGCTGCAAAACAAAAGAAAAAAAGATGAGGACTAAAATTGGAGAGTATCATTATAAACCGTATGTGTGACCTAAGTAATCTAGAATTCACAAAGGCAGGTAACTTTTCAAAGGTTTCTAATCCATGTGCATGTGCATTCTCATTTTCATTCACAATTTATGGACCTATATGTATGAATATGTAAAAAGAATTTTGTTTCCTATGTAAATTGAAATTCTTGAGGACAAACGAATCTTTGTTTTATGTTTTGCTAGGATAATGTTGTATTTGATGTTTGTAGACCTCTCTTTAAGACATTTGTGGCATGATCTAGAAAAGGAGGACAACCTTGAGAATCTAATAAATACTCAACTTGCTGCCTTACAAAAGGCTTTGGGAATACATGATGAAAGTGAAAGGAGGAAAGTGCTAGGAAGGTATTTAACCTTTACAGAATTGAGTGACTTGGTCATTACACATTAGATAGATTACTTGAAGATTTTCCATCAACATGAGGTTGTTTAAATGGCCTGGAGATGTATCAATACCAAAGGCTCTTGATCCACTCCGTGTACTCATTTTCATTCCGCATTTTGACCAAGTTATTTATCCTTTCTTAGAGAAGCATGGAGTTGCTATGAAATAAATAAGAAGGTTGATTTTGGGCATGCTACTATCTTCTGTTGCATTTTTTTTTATATCGGGGTTGCTCTAGTTATCAACTGATAAGAGAATCACTTTAGGATCCATCTCATCTTATATTAACATTATCTCGGATTCCAAGCTTGAGAATAAGGATCATTTGGGATTGTTCAACCTTGCTTACCAAAATGAAAAGGAAAATAAAATATCAATTCTTTGGCAGGTACCTCAGTATGTAATGCAGACAACAACATAAATAATATCCATGGTCACTAGATTGAAATTTTCTTATTTGCAGGCCCCTGTTTCTATGAAGACAGTCGTTCAAGAAATCTAGCATCTCACATTTGTTGAAGGCAATATGATCACAATTTTAGTTGTGGGTATCATTGGGAACCAGCTATCAACAACAAAGAGGTCATTTTTATTTGCAGTAGAAGGATTTATTGGTATGGTGTTCATGATATGGCTAAGTGCATGTTTCAAAAATGCACATGACCCCAATGTTGAAGAAGATAGTGTCACGGTTAATTCATAAGTTTGAGTCCAATATGTTGGAATGAGTAAGTTGTACTTAAATGATAACTTTATTTTTGAAACTTAACATGTCTGCATGCTTTGCTCGACCAACATTCGACCAACTTTTCCTCGAAGTCCCTATTTAGGTTCTCGGCTGAATAGAGATAAAAAAAATCATGTTTAAAAGAGATCAGAATGTAGGACCATCCTTTATCCTGCATATTGCTCACAATGTTGTGACTTTGGTTTATATTATGACCATCTCTTACCTTACATAAGGGAAGGAAGGTGCTAACCTCATACAGTTTCAATGGCATTTGGGTTAAAGGTTTACAAATGATGCCTAAACAATGTACAGAGCCGAACCTAACTTTATTGAGCAAATTGGTAATATCATATCTGCAGCATCGTTGCTCTCTGGTAGGATATGCCAACCCGATACCCACAAAATCCATGGAAATGACATTTTCACCACCAATTATAAAAGTGTGATATGAAGTGCTCTTCAGGAACATCAACGAAATGTAGATAATTGGATTGATTTTGGCTAAGAATTTTCTAGTTTGAATCGATTGTGTTTGTTTCCAGCATGTATGAGATGTTGGAGTCTTTTCAAGATCTCATTGTTCACCCTTTGGTTTAATTGAGTGTGCAATAAAATAGGACTAAGGAGTTGTCCGATTGAAATTTTTGGAGTTATCATTTAACCCGGAGACATAAAGGATTAGTGAGTTCCCCTAATATTCAAGATTTGGATATTATAAGAAATGTTTTCACCATTGCTATGTTCATGGAAGATGCATTTTTTAAACTCAACGTTGGCAATGGAAGTTAAAGATAAAGTAATCAATCATGTTGAGGAACTAGACTCCAAAATATTTATACAAGTGGATCCCTATACTCTGTTTTATATTTCAAGTGGAGTGGCCAAGATTTTGACAAAGGATTATATTAAGCACGTCCTGTTGACAATCTGTGTGTGTCCTCCATCTTTTGGCCATCATTGTTTTGATTTATTGAGGTATGTTGGAAGCCAATTCAATTTTTTCTATTGTCCTATAAGCTTCCTACACCTATGTCTTCTGAACTTCAAATTGTCGTCGCATTTTTCAAATAGACGATATTTTCATTTCTTGTGACACTTGCAAGTTTGTCTCCATTAAGTTTTCACGACTGTAAGCGTGAAAACTTCTCCTTTCGAGGTCACATTTCGATCACTATCTGAACTGTCGTCATCTTTTTATCGATATTTTCTATGGAACTTACCTTTTGTTTATCATTATGTGGATGAAAGGACTTTTAAACTATGCTCATTGGACATTTTTATATTGATTGCATAACTTGATTTTATTAAACTTGTGAGGCATTGAGCATATAGATTTATACCTTTTTGTGACTTACCTAATCATTGAATTGCATAGGGGTCATGATTTATTTTTGTTTTTATATATGATGTGATCCTTATGATAAACTTTTTATAGCTCTTGGCTTGTCAATTTTATGAGTATCGATTGGCACAATGGTTTAAAACTTTTGATTAAACATTTATACAATGGCGCATGGTTAACATTCGTTGTTGGTTACACGTTGAATATTCATGGTTTAAAAACTATAGTTGTTTTGGCGCGTTGGCATAACACTCACCATTTGATTCTTTGGTTGGCCAAACGATATGGTTTTGAACTATGCTATGATTGTTTGAGAAGATGTGGAATTTGCTGGTTGTACTTTACCATAACTATTGTGCATGGCGGTGAATAACTCCACCACCCTCGCATGCGCACATTAATGCTTTCCCTCTTTGATCGTTCATTGTTGTTAGAATGAATAGCTCTTCTCCTATGCGTTGGTGAATTCGAACCAAACCCTTACCATGTGCTCGCACCATGGCCCCAGTCGTCCGAGCTAAACCCAATGGGAGCCAGGCCCTGTTGATGTTTGACAGTGCCCACAGTGACCTCGAGGAAAATGAGTGGCTTCCATTTATACAAAAATTCGAGGGTTTTAACCTCTGCGTAGCTCGACAATTCGCCATGACCTTTGATGGCTGTCGAGCCAAGGTCAGAGATATTCAATTGGAAATTGATGAACAGTTTATCAGTCTTGCTACAGGTTTGCCTACCACTGGACAATGATGGTCCAAGAATTGCAAAGTAGAGGAGGTCCCTTGGACACTGCTCTTCCAGTCGCGTAAAATCACCTTCTGTGATAAAGGTTTGCCAGTAACTATGCTTAAACAGCGTTGGCATGATTTATTGATGATAATCAAATAGTTTATCACCTGCGAAGGTCGGTACGGGTTTGTGTTCTTACACCACCTTCGTTTGCTTATGGTTTTTATGCGTTATCAGCTCAATATGCCCTATTATTTGCATAGAAGCCTATTTAAAATGTCAAAGAAGTACAAAAGAAATCAGGCTGATAGTAGCCTTTTTCATTATGGGATGGTTAAGCTTATTGTTGTCTGTCATTTGAGTCTACACAAAGATTGTTGGAGCAATTTCATTGCTCGGAATGATTTTGAGGATTCGAACCCTACACAGGTCAACAAACCAGTGGTGAGTGAGGTCAAGGTTGTACCCCCAGTGCCCTACAATATCCTTCTACCTAAACCCTCGGATGACCTTCCTACCGACCTACCCCACACTGTGACTAAGGGTGTTGAGACTATTAAGCCTATGGGAAAAAAGCACAAAGCAAATCTCACTGCAAATGCCAAAGGGAAAAATAATGCGCTTTTAATTTCGCGGATGGAAAGAAATAAGCCAAAACCTCCTGTCGATCCAAACCCTATCATGTTGAGTGAGGACTCTGATTCAGAAGTGGAGCGTTTCTTGGCTAGCGAATACCCCTATTCACAAGGTTTGTGTGCCGAACCCTCGTATGACTTTGTGTCAAACCTACCCCCCTGCCTACAAGATGACCCTAACTACCCAGGCATTAAGTTGCCTTGTGAAGCCCCCAGTCATTTATCCAAACCCTCTCCTGCTCTGTCTAAACCTACAGTGTCACCCTGTGATCAATGCAATTCGTGGTTAGAGAGGTATTATAATGATGTGTCGATTCTCCAATCGAAGATTCAATCTTTGGAGGACCAGGTTGCACTGCTTACCAGTCAAAAGGCTAAGCTACAAGCCACTGATAAGAAACAAAGGACGACAGGCTCCATCTTGTTTAAAAATGTGGAATCAGCCACAACTGTCGTGAATTCTAAGTTGGCATAATTGAGCAGCCTCGTCATCACACAGGTATATTTTGATATCACTTGTTTATGTAACGATTCGAATTCAGTTTTAAACAGTTCTGTTTACAGCATTGATTGGCTCTGTTACATTGTATGCATTCTATACATAGCTTTTCTTTGATTGAATGGAATTTCATTTTCCCAGTTTAGCTTTCATTGGATTTTCATCGATTTGATTGATCTTGGTGTGGATTTGATTTGTTTGATTGAGTTAAAATGGATTCTCTATTGTCAATCGAATTTGTTTGTACCTATTCAAGACAAGAAGTGTTTCTCATATCCAATTTAGAACACAATCACATTTCGTTTCGATTTCGTTATAATGCATACGCTATGATTGGCAACGATTTTGATGAGGTTAACTGTTACGGTTTTATGTCCCATATGACTTTCAACTCGGATCGTTTCCAATGTGACTCTGTACAAACACGCCCAAATCATGAATAGATTCGATTTATAACGATTATGCTAAAAACCCAGTCAGTTATTTCGCATTGGTTTACTGTTAGCTCGACCATGTTATCAATTGGATTCGTATTGCAATGAATATTCTGTTTGAATTTGATTTGTAAAATGAGATTGGATTCACGATTTATTTCTATATTAAACTCTGTCATGATCCGTTTGAAATTAATGATTTCATTCAATACCAATCAAGATTATTTGCCCAGTTTGCAATTATCACTTATGTCGATTCTATTATGGTTGTGATCACTGTTAATCGATCCTATCTGTTGACTATGCAAGGATCAATGATCGAAATCTATGACAAATTATGTTTGGTTGATGATGTCACATATGATTTCATTTACCCATAATCGAAACAATCTTTCTATCTTTGTATTTGATTAAACGACATGAATCTTTTGCTATATTGTTATAACTATAACAAGTGGAATGTGATTTTGTTGGATCAGATTGTATCTATTGTTCAACAATCACATATGATATGTTTTTCAATTGGATATGAAACAATCGTATTGCTGTTCAATTTTGACTTATTTACCCGATTTTGTGGTAACAGAAGAGCAGAGTATTCCTAATCTCTGTTTTCGATTGAATCATTTTGATCCTGTTTAATGATGAATGATAAAATCATTTTGATTCGTTTTCAAGTAATCATTGGAATATAATTGGATTTAATTCTTTTATAAGATTTGATTTGATTTCAATTCTGATCCTGTATGTTATTTTAGACTAGCTACAGAATCAGATGATTCTGTAGCTAAGTCTGCAGAATTAATTTTTTATTGTTTCATTAATAAAATATCTCTCTAATTTGTGATTTTTGGTCCATTTCAGGTGAATTTGAAATTGCATTGGATTTGATGAGCAGTTAGAGGATGTTTGAGATATTTTACTTGCATTTTAATTTCCTAGTTTAGTTGATTTTGGGAATATCTTCCCAGATTATGTAAACAGTTTGATGCTATCCACAGGGAGGCTTTACCCTGTGGAGAAACTTATAAATACTTATTATTTTTGTAATAATGATCATCCTCATTCGTGGGAGAACAAGGATATGGAATTTTAATACAGACTGAGACAGAATTTGATATTCTGCTACAACTTTAGCTTTTCATAATATCAATATTTTGTTTTATGTTCATATGTATCTATTTGCATTTGGTTAATGACTACTTTTTCTATCTTAGTCTTTTGCAAATGATATAATTTAATCAATATAATCCATATCTGATTTCGTCCATCATTTAAAAAACATAGCAATTGCTTGATTCAGTTTGTGAATGACATATTTCTCTTCTTCATTAATTGGATTATTAAGTATAAGTTTTTGCATAACAGGTTTCCCTTATTGCAGAGATTTATAAATTATATAATTGTTATGGTTTTTTATGTCTTGCTTGTCCTGTAAATAAACTCAAAGAGCAGTGTAGCCTATCATTTATGAGAAGCTTCTGAATCATCTGGTGCAAGTTTCCTCCCTCCGACCAGCTTCGAAGTCATCATACACAGGACAAATTTGGAGCGTTTCCAGGTCAGTTTGTCATTTGTTTGTTTAGTATATTTATTAGTAGTTTAGTTTAGATATAAGTTTAGTTAGATATATGTGTAGAATTAGTATATTAGATCGTTTAATTTCAGTGAGTTCTATTTCTTGTTCATAAAATTATAAAAATCAAAAAATATCTCTAACTGTCTTAGGGTAGAAAGCACATGAGTTTTACAGGTTTTATTTAAATCTGCCAGTTGTAGATATTGTATATTTGTGAATAAGTTATAGTGCAATAAGAAGTTAGAAAGCTAATTAGTAGAGTTAGTATAAGTAGTAATTAATAGATTGTGTATATATAATTAATTAGATTAGTGTATTAGTTTGTTTTAGTGTTAGTAATAGTTTGTTTGATTTATTGTTAGTTAGTTTAGTTTCTTGTATTTAGTTTTAGTTAGTTTGTTTTATTTAGTTTAGTTTAGTTTGTTTTATTTGTTTTAGTTAGTTTTAGTTAGTTTAGATTAGTTTTCTCTTTGGTTTTCTTAGAACCTTAGAACGGCCAACAGAGCCGTTAAACCCATCAGGGTGGTTCATTCCAAACGGCTTGGGTTATTAGACAACCCCAGACCGGTTCCACTCTCTCAGTTGACGGATGGTCAATTTCGCCTGTCAACAAGGTCCTAGCACAAATTTTCACTGGGTTTTGGAGCTTGGATTCTCTGTTCCTCCTCTATCATTCAATTTTCTGTTTGTTGCACATAAATTGACCAAAATATGTGATAACAAAATTCTTCATCAGCATGAGTGATATACTTTCATCTTTTCAATTACATGATACTTTCATGTTGGGGTCAATTCCAGATAAGAGTTTACTAAATTTCACAGTTTGCAAAATCAAAACCTTACAAGAAAACCGAAATGCACTTTCCCCACTGTCAAGCAATGTCCTCTCTCTTGGTGGTGATCACAGGTCACGGGAAAATACTAATTCAGACAACTCTCCAAGTTGTCTCCATGGATTTATTGTACCCAAAAGTTAGCAATTCGTATTTGAATGCACAACCAGAAAGCATATCTGGTCTTTGTATTTTTTTTGACCAACTTTCACTAATTACATTGCCTATTAGATCAAACAAATCTGAAGAGAGCTCTTTCCTTGGTTTCGGTCTTATGCATTTAAGAGGAATAGGTGATCTTGTATCACAACAATATCAAGCTTCAAGGAAGCGCACTAAGAGGAGACCAAAGAGTGAAGTTGCTTGTGGGTTTATTACTAACTTTATAACACCATCTCACTATTCAAATTTGGAATATCAAAAGAGTGTTGAATATACTCACAATTTTTTTTTGTATTTTGTGCATTGTATCCTTTTCATATGGATGTTCATTTTTCTCAATGCCTTTGTGCATTTGTTTAAAGCAATCCAGTCCTTTAAAGCTTGTTGAATATATTTAGTAGGGTGGGAGCCTATATTAGCAGTACATTCTCTTATGTTGTTTGTTCACATGGAGTGACTGAAATTTGAATCCTAAAGTAGTGTGAAAGGGAATTTAATTGAAATCGGTAACATTTTGTTTTTGTGGAGAATGAGTGGATGGCTATTCCACAATGGAAATTCAAGAAACATTTGACAAAGTAAGAGATAAATAAAAAACGTATTTAGAAATGAGGGGAATTTACAAATATCAACACAGTGAGTGTGATCATGTAGATTTTAATTAACTATTCTAGCTACCATAGAAGTGTGTTGAGCAATGAAGGTCGGGACTCAGCTTCTAATTTCCCGCTATAATTGCAATCACACTCTATTTTCACCCTTTTCATTAGAAACCTCTTCCATATCATCCATCATCCATCCTCTCACTCTTCCCACCATCTTAATCTTCAACGTTGCCAGTGGTACACTCCTTGAAGTAGAACTATACCAGAATAATAAGAACAAAGAGTGCCAATGGTGCACTCCTTGAAGTACGACCATGCCAGAATAATAAGAACAAAGTCTGTGAGAGTGAGCAGGGCACCCTCTCCACCCAAGATTATATAGTCAAAATTTAAAGAAGATGAAAAAATTATAATGGTAAAATTCGAATATAACAATACAAAAGAAATTGACATTTAGAAATTTTCACAGAACATAAAATGAAAGGCAGGAAAAACACATGACCATCATCATATTTTCATTTGACAAGTAGATGGGATGTGAAATTCCAGGCCCATTCTCAACAAATTGAGCTCTGTAAGGTGGTGCTACTCACCATGTCAGTGGATGTTTGTCAGAACCATGGCATATGCAAGAGAGGCCTCAATCATTTATTTGTTCCCATCTTCCTGTCTGGACATAATCATTACATGCAGAATGAAAGGCATGAAAAACACATGACCATAATCAAATTTTCATTTGATAGGCAGATGAGATGTGAAATTCCAAGCCTGTTCTCAACCACTTGAGCTCTATAAGGTGGCACTGCTCACCACGTGAGTGCTTGTTTGTCAGAAACCATGGTAGACACAAGAGAGGCCTTAATAATTTATTTCTTTCCCTATCTCCCTGTCTGGACATATTCATTACATGTAGAGATAGCATTTGTTTAAGTGATATAAATCCCTAAAATTGTAAGGGGAGTGAGCAGACTGAATCAATCATGTTTAAATGCAATGGACATTGAAGATACCCATGTCCTTGGATTCTTATTTCAGGGTTGGCTTGAACCAAATACATGTAGAGAAACTACACATAAAGCTAGCAAACTAAGTCATTCATGTTTAAAAGAATAGGATTAGACCATCTCATTGATATATGGGCCATAGGCATTGGTAGTGAACGTTGTGTTCACCCACAACCTTGCTTTCTTGTTTTTGAGTTTTCTTAGCTGAAAAAATCTACTGCCAATTCACTTTGGCAGAAATGCAAGAAAAGCCTGCAAACTGAGTCATTCATGTGTTGAAACATAGGCTTGCATATTCCTACATTGGTATTTGGGCCATAGGCATTGGCATTGAACATTGTGGTCACCCACATTCTTGAATTCTTGTTTATGGATTGGTTTAGTTGAAATTAATTCCTCGCCAAATCCTTCTCTACAAAAAATGTCAATAAAGCCCAAAAACCAAATTTAGCTTGTTTAAAGGCAGAGGCTTGCATCATCCTGTATGAATATTTGGGTCATAGGTATTGCCAGTGAACAATGAGGTCACCCACATCGTTCGATTCTTGTATCTGGTTGCTTTGCAATTGTGAAGGCCTATGTTTTCATTGCAAGGCTTAGGCCCAATTGCATCCAACTTTGCAATTGGCTTTCTCATTTCTTTTATTTCGCTGTGATTCAAATAGTGATATGTGGAAAAAATCGAAAATGGTAATGGAGGATATGTGCCCAAGAATATTCTTATCACTGGTGTTGCTGGATTTATTGCATCTCATGTAGCCAACAAACTCGTGAGGAAATACTCACAATACAAAATTGTGGTACTGGAAAAACTCAACTATTGCTCAAACCTGAAGAATCTTCTGCCCTCCAGTTCTTCTCCCAATTTCAAGTTTGTGAAGGGAGATATTGGGAGTGTAGATCTAGAAAGTTATCTACTAATCACATAAAAAATTGATACTATAATGCATTTTGCAGCCTAGACCCATGTAGAAAATTCATTCAAGAACAATTTTTTGAGTTTACGAAGAAAAACATCTATGATACTCATGTCCTTCTTGAAGAATGCAAAGTGACTGGAATGATCATAAGATTCATTCATGTGAGCACTGATGAATTTTATGGTGAAACAATGACATATTCCATTGAGGGAAATCATGAGGCCTGTCAGCTTCTATCCACCAATCCTTCTTATGCAATAAAGGTAGGAGAGGAGATGTTGGTCATGGCCTATGGAAGATCCTACGACTTTCCTGTGATCACCACAAGAGGTAACAACATATATGGGCCTAATTAATTTCCTGAAAAACTCATACCCAAGTTCATTCTTCTTGCAATGAAAGGTAAGTCATTCCCAATTCATGGTGATGGATCCAATGTTAGGAGTTATTTGTACTATGAGGATGTGGCTGAGGCTTTTGAAGTTGTTCTACATAAAGGTGAAGTTGGTCATGTGTATAATATTGGTACACATAAGGAAAGAAGGGCCATTGATGTGGCTCATGATATCAATAAGTTGTTTTCATTTGATCCGAGGAAGTTTATAAAGTTTGTAGATAACATGCCTTTCAATGACTAGATATAAGATAACATAATTTTATTAATGTTCGACTAGTGACCACAAAAGTAGGTTGAAGGGACTACTGAGTACAATGATGTCATTACAAAGGAGTGTTAAAAGGTCTCCTATAAAAGGCAAGATGCAGAAAATAAAGTGAAGGAAGGTATACTAGTAGGGAGTGAGATCTGAGCGGAGAATAATATTTGGATGATAAGAAACTCAAGGATATGGGGTTCTCTAAAAGGATTAAATGGGAAGTGGGATTGAAGAAAACAATGGATTGGTACATAAGACATCGTGATTGGTGGGGTGATGTGTCTGGGGCTCTATTCCCTCATCCACGCATGCTCACAGTGGCTAGGGTTGAGAGGTATACATAAGTCTATGATGTTGTTCCCATGACATATCCCTTGCCAAATGTCATCCAGAATAATTGCATGTTAGAGCCCTCTGAAGGCCTTATTCAGAAACCTACCTCGAATTTCTTGATCTATGGGCAAAATGGATGGATTAGAGGGCTTCTTGGGTAGATCTATAAGAAGCAAGGCATACTATATGAATATGGAAATGGGAGACTGGAGAATAGGACCCAGATCCAAATGGACATACAGAACATCAATCCTACCCATGTTCTTTATGTTGCAAGTGTGAAAGGTAGGCCTAATGTGGATTGGTGTGAATCTCACAAGCCTGTGACTATAAAAACCAACATGGCAGGAACTCTAACTTTGGCTAACATTTGCAAGGAGCATGGTCTTTTTCTTGTGAATTTTGCAACTGGTTGTATTTTTTAGGATGATGATGTTCATCTTGAAGGCAATGATATTGGACTTATGAAGGAAAACAAACCGAACTTCACTAGATCCTTCTATTTGAAGACCAAGGCCATGGTAAGATTTACACCGGATCTGGAAATATGTTGGTTCCAACATTTTCCTACATATTTCAAAAAGAGTTTGGTCTTCTTTAATTGACATATTTACATGAAAATGTTTCTTGAGTTAAGTTCTATTTTCAACATTGCATTTATTCAGTCGTGAGTTGAACTCCATTCCATGTTGGAAGTACATATCATCAGTACATGTACATCATTGCGCCCAGGGAAACCAAGTGCATTCTATAGCCCAATGTGAAGGAGATATGTAATGTCTATGCCTAAGGCTAATACAAAATGTGATATAAGTCGTCATAATATCATATTTAAAAAAAAATATTTGAAAGCATAAAATCCTTGTGTAGATGACATGTGTAACATAAAAAGAAAATTTATGAAAAACACACCAAGCATTAATACACACACACACACACCTACCCAAAGGGTTGGATCCAATGGTGAGGAGAAAGGAATTTTTTCATTAGTGGGCAAGTTCAATTTCCATGAGAGATTTTCCTAAAGCAATGGGGTCAACTTGAGGTAGTGGTCGAACCTATGGTTGCACCCAGATAGATTATATTAAATGATCTACTGACCTGTGCACACACAAGTGGATCAAATCCCACCCTCCAATGGGTTCAAATGGACTATTTCAAGGTGAGGGGTGGAGTTTGTTGGGAGGTCTATGGTTCTAGTTGGTTTGAACAAGGAGGTGGAATTAGGATGGACGTCTCTGGTTCTAGTTAGTTCAAACTCACTATTTCAAGGAAGAGGTGGAGTTCATTGTGAGGTCCCCAGTTCTAGTTTGGTTGAGTCTCATTGAGTTTTACTAGCTTCTATTGTCACTTGCAGTTGAGTTGTCGTCCATTTACTAGCCTAGATCCATATCTTCTAAATGTTGAGATATTTACATATCAATTTATTTTTATCCCTCTTGGTGCTTAATAGATCTGGAGTTAAAAAGGATCTATGCTAGCATTAAAGGATATCCAATGTGGGTGCATGTTCTAAAATTTGACTCTATTATGTCATCTTGTTAAAGATATGAGTTAGATGAAAGAAACATCAAATATAATATCTTGCATTTGTCATTTTCCTGAGAATTTAAGTATCAACCAGCAATCAAAACATTCCATGGTACAATATCTCATTGAGGCATTATTTCAAACAATTTGTTGGTAGAGTTTACATTCTCACATGTAACGTAACCAACAATGACTACAATTCATGCGACAACTTTTCATTGAGGTGTTCTTTCAAATTGTTTGCAGGAAATGTTAACATTCCCACTCTTTGCATACATGTCTACAAAACCAATTCCCACCTATCTTACAGTGAACACCAATTAAAAACAAGAAACTTATCGTAAATTTTCTAACCAGACAAAAAATCTGGGAATTACTTACCAAAGAAGAGCAAGAATGGCAGAGTTGTAGGGATCCCCTCCTTAGGCTACACCTTTCTCTTTAAAATGGAGATGGAATCAATATATTTCACCTATAGAATGATGGTTTATCCCACCAGGGACTTCATAAATATTTGAAACCACCTGTCAAGCCAAAACGTTGTTCAAATATTTCGTCAAATATGTTGCAAATAGGGATTTTGTCGAACCAAAACCCTATTCAGGTATTTTGTCAAACATGTTGGAAATCCTGAAGATGAAAGTTGTTGTGCCAAATATGCAACAGACGCTCCTACTCCAAAAAGCCTCGGGCTAATTGTTGTGTGAACATTCTTGTTCATTCGTAATCATTCCATGTCCTCAACATTGTTGTAGTGCTTGTAAATCATCGGTAGGAAGTGGTATCGATCGAGGGGTGCTTAAATCTCTTTGTCACTCTCATTTTCAACAGCCATTACATCCTTCTGAAACACACTTGGCACCTCCACAGTCCTTATTGGCGATTCAACGAGAATCAATATCTTGTCTGTGATGATTTGAGATCCTATCAGCATGTTGTCTTATCAAGGGAGTCTCCCTATTTGGGCATCGGTTTCTTCAGACTTGATGCTAAAGCAATAGATGCAAAGATTTTAAAACATATGCGGACTAGATCCTTGCATGCATATTCTAGTATTACATTGAACATCTCCCTTAGGAGCTGCTAGGTGCCAGCATGGACTATTAACCAAGGGGGATGGCGATGGTATTGCTAAGAGATTGGATCATTTCCTTGTTCCTGAAGATCTTTTGTTGCAGGTTCATTAGGTGAGGTCTTGAGTTTTAGGGTGTATGTTTTCTGATCATCTTCTCGATTATGTTGGTGTTGGGCTATCCAATGAAAAAACTTTGAGCCTCTTTCAAGTATAATCCCAGGTGGAGTGTAGAGGAGAACTTTTGTGATTTCATTAAGTCTTCTTGAACTAGCTTTGATCAATCAAGTTGTTTGTCTCCTAGTGAGTAGTTTATCAAATCCTTAAGGGTGGTCAAGGAAAAAGTGTCATCTTGGGCTTCTAAAAGGTTTCATGACCGAGATAAACTATTATTGGAGATAGAGGAAGAGATGGTGTTACTATCAAATGGAAATGAAGGGCTTCTAAATAAGGAGAGTCTGCAGTGAATGGAAGGGGTTTCAAAGCATGTTTCTCAATTGAGGGATATGTCCAACAGATGGACCATGATAGAAGAGGCAAGATATATCTTATTGATATTCAATATATTTTGTTCATGTGCAACATAAACCTTTGTTATGGCCTGCATCCTTTAGGTTATGAAATGTTCCTCTTGATCAAATCCCTCTTTGGGCTCAACTAGAAATCCACCTAAGATAAATAAAAAGTAAATATCAACCCTCTGCATGTTAGTTGTATCTTCTCATGATAGCATTAAACTAGATCACAATCTGTATCTTGTCATGTTGGAATGGGGGATATGATGACCTTATTTTCTATTCTCGAACAACAACAATCTCATCCAAAACAGGTCCCGAAAAGGTGCCTCATTTAACCTCAGATCTCTAGTTAAATGTGTCACAAAAAAGATTTCCTCTAAAATGTGTGCGGTGGATTCAAGCTCTAGCCCAGGTTATATGCCAAAGGCAATGTCCCAACACTACAACAAATCCCTATGATTAGCTCCCTTTTCAGATCCCTTTTTTTCTTCCACTGGCTATTTTAATGTATTTTTATCCACTTTTTTTCTAAAGTCGGAGCTATTTATCGGGAGGGCACTATTTATGGAGCTATTTGTGTCGAGAAACACAGGTGAGCGCCAAAATAGGCACTATTAGTGTCCTTTTGAGCGCCCCAGTTATTGCCTAATTTAGCTCCCAGTTTAGCTCCCAGTATAGCTCTCAGTTTAGCTCCCAATTTAGCTCTCAGTTTAGCTCCTAGTTTAGCTCTCAGTTTAACTCCCAGTTTAGCTCCCAGTTTAGCTTCCAGATTAGCTTCCTTTTTAGCTTCTAGTTTGGATTCCAATTTAACTCCCATTGTGCCTAAATAGTAATTTTGTTGAGTTTTGGGGGGTTAAGTGGATAAGGGATTTAGGGATTAGGTTATTTAGGGATTTGAGGTCTAGGGATTAAGGGTTAACGGATTAGGGGTTACCGTTTAACATATTAAGGGTTAAGGGATCAAGGGTTATAGTTTAAGGGATTAAGGGTCAATGGATGATGGATTTGGGGCTTAGGGGTTAGGTAGTTTAATGGTTAATTGATTAGGGATTATATATGGTCAAGGGATTAATGACATCCATCAACACTACACATAATCATTGAGATCGTCCACGTCTCATTTTCATCATCCTTCATTTCCATATGTAGAATATTTTTCAGAAATGATCTCTTGAAATTCCATGGAACTTCCAATACACTCATCACAAATATTATCTTCCATCGACCCCTCACAATGAGCAGTGAATGGGGCTAGCGTTGAAATTTCTTTAGTTTGTGCCTATATGCATCAAAATTTGACATGGTTAGACTAGACACATGTGTTGATGGTATGGGAGGGTTTAAAGACTCACGAATGCCTCAACTTAAAATGACATAAGTGGCAGCTAAACTTCAAATGCATGGTCAAAAGAATTTTCTGTACAAGAAGCAAGGATGGATTGAAGACGATGGTGGAGCAACTAGCATAAAAAAATTCTAAGACAACTTGTGTAACAACCTTAAAATTTTTAAGGAGGTTGGAAGATGAGCCCATATTTTGAGGAAATTCCCTTGACCTATCTCAACACAAATCCACATTATATCCACAAATTGAGGAAGTTGGCTAGCTTGATAAAGAGACATCCAACATTGGCGAGATCTAATTTGATTGGGCCAACTTTTTAGGAGCATTCCACTCTAAAATGTAGAGACATTGAGGAGGATGGAAGTCAAAACCTCTTGTCGTCAACTAATTACATGACAATGCACAATAATGCATTGTCTCTTGAAGTTTCAAATGACATATCTAGTCCTTCTTATGAGGATACAAGGAAATAATTTGTGTGGGTTTATGAGACATTACAATCAATGCCAAAAGATTTAATAATGTAGAAATTGGATCTAGGGTGAAAGTCTCTAGGATAATGTGATAACATCCTCCCTCACTCTTGTTGGTCATTAGGTGTCAATAATAAACCAATGTTTAGGGGTTGGGGTTATGGATTAGGTTTTTAGGGGGTTATAGAGTCAAGTGTTAGTGGAATGTTAGTTGTTAGGCTGGGTCAAGTGTGTGCATTAGGAGTGTGCAAGGTGAGGTGTCTAACTATTTGTTATTCATGCTCAATATTTATTATATACTATTTATTATTTAGACACACACACACACACAGAACATGATCCACTAAGGGGTTAACTTTTGAAAACTTTAGATTGGGTGATTGGGGATAGCATGCTCACATCGAGCTTTCCCAAGAATAATTACAGGAGCTTATGACACTCAATTTTACTGCAAAGTTTGGTTTTTATGCCCACATACCAAATTCTTTGTTTGTCCCTTCATGTCTTTAGGAAGCTTGTTGGAATTTTCCATAAAACAATAACTGAGAGTGGGATCAACAAATGGTCAATTTTGTTGGACTCGTAACATTGCCCAGTCATCGTTGATGCAATCTCCCCTTGAATTAGTTGCTTCAATGTTGGCTATAGTAAGCTTACCTTTGGTCATTGGTTTCAAGAGATGGCAAGTCATCCTCGCTCGTTTGACTCTTTTGGAAGGCTAATTATCATGAGGCACTGGTCTTTCAATGGATTAAAGGTGGCATGAGTCATTGAGAAGGCCACCCTAGTCCTTTTGATCATGCTTGGTTTTTCCCCTTTAGAAGTTGGATGTTTCATATTGGGTCAACATCTATATGGTGTTTTGTCTCCCCTCTTGCAAACCTCTTTATCCTTGGGACTATCAATGCCTTTCAAAGACTAGGTGCCAAAATAGGACTCAACATTGCATGTTATAACAAAATCTAAATTAATTATCCATTAATTCCCCATGTAACTAGTTTATGTGATAGATTCATCCTTTAATCCAGTAAGAACATTGATAATGGTTTTTGTGTCATGCAGGTCATATTTGTCTTGTGGTTTTATATATGTGATGCCATGGAATATATAGGGACACGAAAACCAAAAGTAATATTAATATCTAACACATTAGTAAATTGTACCCACTAACTCCCTAACCCACTACCCCTTATCCCTAACCCATGCATTGATGCAACCAACAAACATGACCAACACACCAACTCACTAAAATGACCATGGAATCTCATGTACAAAGGATTTAAATATCAACCTTAGTATCGGGCACTAGTTTCTCAAACTAAATTCTTTGAAATCAAGGTTTGAATGATCAGTAGATGGATTTTTCTCAAACCAAAATTAGTGCCAGAAATCCCATAAACACTCAATTCTCGAATAGAAGATAAAATTAAAAAGACACATATCAAAAAAAAAATATTAAAAAAAAAATAAAGGAAAAAAGAAGAATAACTAAACAAAACCATTGAATAAAAAAACCAAACCGCTACACAATAATCCTTTGCCCCCACTATGTAGGCCCAAATACCTTGACCTATGCTTCCTCGACAGCCCTCCCTACCCTGACTTCCCTCCCTACCTCCCTCCTTGATTTCTATGGCATTACTAAGAATACTCCACAATGACCTAACAATTGTGATGAATGGTGATAGAAAACATTATGCAGGGTAGGGATAAAAAACATTATGATAAAAAAGGTTGTTGTAGACCAAATGGTGAGTGTATCATATTCATACATTGGCTAGTGGTGTTTTTATAACTCTCCATGCCCAAATGAGGAATATAATTCAATGGCGTTGAACTATCTATGTTGGTGTTAAAAATACTGGAAGGTATTTCCATACTATTGGAAAATGAATTGACATTGGGTGGAGGTGAAAAAAACATGTTCACCATATTGGGTACGACCATCAAACTCATTGAATTGACCAATTGTTGAAGAATATACAATTGTTGTTACATATCTCATTGAAAGGAAAAGACCTCCTACTCTACAGTGATCAATGTTTTATGAGGAAACACAAACTCTTCCCTTTTAGTTATGATGTGGGCTTCTTCTCCTGTCATATTGACTTTTGATTTAGACTTTGTTCTTTGAATACCACTTGCATGGTACCAAATTCGAGTAGTCACCTTCCAATCTCTTCTACAAAAATATAACTAGTGTAATAAACTACTTTGATACCAAATTGATTTGTTAGTTGGATGTATTATAATTGAGCTTGTCATTATTGAGAACCCCATTAGATTTAGGCACTAACAATTCGATGTCCATCTTGAGGTTTTGCTGGATATTGGGAACCACCTAATGAATAGTGTGTTGAAGTTGAGGTTGTGGCTAGGCCTTTTACTGACCAATGATGAGTTCTTCAGACATACTTATCATATCATTCATGATTGTATCTTGTAACTCTTATTTTTGGACTTGTTGTTGTTGTAAAGTAACAAGGATTTATATTAATAAGCATTGTTGCTCTTGTATTTGGTGAACCAAGACCTAGGTAAGGTTGAAGTCTTGGGAATCTACATTGTTGCTCTTGCATTTGTTTGACCAAGACCTAGGTAAGGTTAAAGTCTTGAGAGTCTCTTTGACTAGGAGCCATGGAACTTACTATGTGGAAAAGAGGGATTGAACAATAAGAAATAAAGATTTAAGGATTTGTGAGTTATATTAAAAAATTAGAATAAATTAAAAAATCAAATCTCTATCTTTGTTCAAACTTTCATCATTATAAATCCCTTATGGACGAACCCACACTATGTCATCTCGTCAAGTTTAAATTATTAAAGAGAGTAGTAAATAATAAAAAATGTTCTACATGTAATAAAAATATTAAGAAATGGGAAAATAAGGGTCCATTCTAACTAAATAGTTAGGGTCAACCCAAATTACCATGAGAAACCCGATGATGTCATTCTATGTATGCTATGTATTTCCAATGAGAACATTTGACACCTTTCCCTTTAGTGAGGGATCCCTTTCTGTGTTTTTTCACCCAATGTGGCTCACAATCATATACATAAAATTGCTTGGAAAATTTTATACATGAAATGAAATGAGCTTCCTTTGTTCGCTTCACCTCTACCTCCTCACCTTATACCTAATATCCCAACCCTTGAAGCCAACCTTGCTAGCATTGATCTCTTTCAAAGTACCATCCACTCCCCTGCCAAGCATTCAACAAAACAACTCGGCGTGATGTGGTCTCTTTTACTGGCATGATTGCAGGATATGAAAAACATGGTAGCATAGAAAATGCATGCGAGGTATTCAACAAAATTTCTCAAAGAAAGATGTTTTCATATTCGGAAAAATGTCAATGATCTCTTTTACCAGGATGATTATAGGATATGCAAAACATGGTAGCATAGCAAATGCACTCGACATATTTGACATAATTTCTCAAAGAGTTGTTTTCTCATGGACTGCTATGATTTCTGGCTATGTCAAATTTGGAAGCATATAGGAAGCACGCCAAATGTTTGACAAAATGTCTCACAAAAATGTGGTCTCGTTGAATGCAATGATTTTTTCTTACGCCCAACATGGTCACGGTAAGGATGCTCTTATTCTCTTTAATTGGATGCAACAATCAAACATGACATTATGCTAATTGTAGTATCTCCCATTGGGATCTTTTATATATTATGTTGTCAATACATACACTTGCTTCAAATTCTACCTGTAGTGGGAAGAAGCTTCACTTTCATTTAAAAGAGCAGTCTTAACTATCACAAGAAGTAGTTTGTTTTCTAGTGCACTTTACCTGCTAAGGACAATCTGGTCGAATTATAATACAGAGTTTTGGCACTCGAATCTCTGCCCATATTTGTGATTGTTGTTTTCTTCTTGTCTTCACCAGATATCTTGTTTTTACTTTTGGAATACAAGTTTCTCCAGTTTGTTCCAATTGTTTTTATATTGTCTAGATCTTGTCTCTCATGGTATATGCTCTGTTGGTGCTCAAGAGTAAAGTGGAGTAATAGATCCCCTAGCTGCGTTGTTATATATTGGTAAAATAATTTTCATATTTTTTTCATAAACACTTTCACATTCAATATCAATGCTTGAAGGTGATCAAAACAACTCTGTATCCACTTTGTTCCATGTCTTTAGAGATTCTTACTACTATGTTTCATGCCATTGGACTTTTTACTATGATCAGTCTGTTGTTTAATTTTGACAACTTATGCATGCAATGTGCATATATTGCTCACTAAAATACTTTCATCCTAGTAAGATTTATGGGAGGGAATATCTTTTACATGGATTTCTCTTCCAACTTGGAAATATCTTTTACATTCAAAGAATGCTCCTTAGATGATAGAATCATGTCTGTTTTTAACTTTTTAGCAACATTTAATGTTTAAAGATCATATTATAAGGTCGTAAGCTCATTTATGCTATCTACTTATGTTCTGTGACTATAGATATGGGTGTTATATTGCAAGTCATTGAAAGTAGATGCTATTTATTCTTAGTGAATGTTTACCTTGTTGACCCGTACATTGTAATAAATGGGTTTGATGAAGTGATATGTCTAGCTAGGGTTATTTTTATTGGCTAAAATGTAAGTTGGAATAAATTTACATTTTGAGTCTTGGCAGAAGACTAACTATAACAAATTCCACTAGCATCTGTTAGCATTGCCATTACTTGGCTACTAACTAAAATCTATGATCTAAAAAAAAGAAAAAAAAAACCAGAAGATGAAACTTTAGGTCAGAAAGCAATAAAATTAAAAAAAAAATATATATATTAAAACCTGGGTAATGGATAAAGGCACTAAACATCTTCATCGTAAAGTCTGGCTCCATGTTGATTCCATAGGAATTAAATTGAGATAATTTCAATGGAGACACGTGCAACAAAATTTCTGGACTACAAACATTTTGACAGGGAGTGTCAATGTAAATGGATTCCTTACATTTTTTTTTCCAAATTCTGTGAAGAACAGAGCATTGACTTTATTTCCACCAACTCCAATTTGGAATTTAGCTGGAATGTATATGTTTAATAAGTGGGTACTTTACCCAATCTCACGGGGAGGAAAATCTGTTATTAGTAAAGAAATGGAGCTCATGAGTTTGAGTTTGGCCCTGTAATATGATTCACACTGTCAAAAGGGGTTCAGCTTGCGTCTGGATCCATATTACAAAAAGAATCCTAGGAACCATACAATCCTATAATTTGTGATCTTCTATGGAATCCATCTAAAGGATATACTTTTTGGTCTTTGGATCCTTAGAGAAACCTCTATGACACATCATCCACCTACAAGCATGTTGTTTAAATATCGGATGTTCACTCAAGATTTGGAAGGTAAGGAAGATTTACGGTTATGTTTTGATGACTGTCATGAAGACAAGGATAAGGATAAAGATTATGAAATGCAAACAGAAGCCGGCCTTTGCATTGTTAGCAGGGCTTGTCATAAACACACCATTCTTGGGCTTGTGGAAGAACATTCACGCTGTAGATCCAATTTAGACGATCATAGATTTGCTAGTGGTTCCATTAGCAGTATCAACGCCATATCAACAGAACAAATCGCTGCTGTCCCAGAAAATCATCAAATCATGAATGTAGGTGGAAGTCTTTACAAGGCCATTGATGATGATGCTAGCCCAGGTTTGTATAATGGTTTTAATCTGAACATGGACAAGTCTTCAATTTTGGATCGTGGTGATTCTCGTATGATATGATTTGGAGATGATTGTGCTAGATATAAGGACACCTATGAAGAATGTGGAATGCAAACCAATGATACTTTTTTTAAGTCCATAATTGCACTCAAAATTTGTACAGGGTAGCACTGCTGGCCACAGTACTGAAGATGTCACTAAAGAAGATTGCCCAAATTCAGTTATGGGTAGGGTTTTGGCCCCAGATCCTAACATTAACACTGGTGGTGAATCCTGTGAGCAACCCAGCCCTAGAGAAAAACCATGCTCTGTCCAAAAATAGTTTTATGTCTTAGAGCTCAATAAAATTTCAAGTGAGAGTGATTGGAAACAAGGGCACTATGTTGTCTCGACAATCATTGAGAATGATGAACATGACTGTACAAGTGCAGAAAACCTTGACGATGAAGGCTCTACTGTGCAAGACTACTTACAGGGCAGGTCATATGATGTCGTACTGACTCTTTTAGAGGAATACGAAGAATGGATGTCCGAGATACATTTGAAGGATTCCTTTTAGCCTTTGCATTTTTGAAGGATTCCTTTCAGCCTGCCAGTGTCATTTTTGGGTATTTCGGGCTCATCTATTGCCGACTAGGGAATTTCTCTTTTAGGTATTGTTACGATGNGGCTCATCCTTTCCTAGAATTCGAAAAAATTGCATTTATGAAATCCAATGGAAATCATGTGGATACATTAGAAGTTCTTAATGAAGATTTGAGAATCGCTTTTGAAGGGTATTTCAGTTTATGAAGATTACTTAAATAATGGAATGCCTTTTGTGTTGTTGTTGTTGATGTCTTCAAAAGTGAGGAAATCCATGAGATTGGTGCCTAGCTTGCAGGTCGATGATATGAAAAATCTTTGATGATCAAAGAAGCTAATGTGTCAAGAGTACTCAACAATAGGTCTTGTGATCAAGTACAAACTGTAGGGAGACATATTTTGAAGACATTATTCATATCATGCTATGAGTATTATTACCCCATACCTGTAGTATCAATAGAACTTGTACACTCTTCATACATCTGTTCATTATTAATTCCAACACATAAAAAAGGCCTGTGTGATGTGTTACAATAGCTTGAGGTTTTCCTCCAAGACTACAGAAATGCTTCGAAAGGAGTCTTTACTATTCCCAACCTTTGTTTGCAGTTCATAAACCACTATCAAGGGAATATATTTGATTTCCATATGTGTTCTAACTATGATATCTACCATCACTCAATGGGAGCAACTTAAAAAGAAAAACTGATCTGATTTCCCCCCTGGTTGAAGATAGAAGAACCTATCACCTCGACAAAAAATATAACCAAATCCTTTCAGAATGCAATGAAATAATTGTTGTTCACAAGATTGGACTTGGACAATTTCTTGGAAAGAGTTTTGACTCCTTCCACTCTGTTGACAACAATAATTTTGGGCTGGAGCATTTTCATATCCAAAAAAGCATTCATAAACCCAAATCGAGGCCCAACTACCATTCATATGTTAACGGTGTTCTTACCATCACCATTAAGCAGAGTGATCCGAGATCATTTGTCTTAGGCTTTGATTACAACGAAGAAAAGGGTGCAGAGTATCCTGTTACAAAGTCAATTGATGAACTATCTGAGGAACAAGCACAAAATCTTCTCCTTTTTGAAGACAAAGGATTTTATTATGTGGCTGGTAGACAATCCAAGGTGATTAATACAATAAATTCTTCATCATAGAATGACCTGAGTGAAAACCCTTCTTGGTTTATGCATGGCTCAATTTGTCTGGAGAGGGTTATTGTCGACCAGGAAAAAGCTGTGGTTTATTACGAAATTATCATGCCTAAGTTTTACACCCATCTTCTTTGTCGAATTGACAGGGTAGGACCTGATCTTCACACAACTATCATATAGAACCACACATCGCAGTAAGGGTCAAATTCATTAATGTCACATAATTTTTTTGCAGCTAAAAAATAAAAATTGATAATGAAAACAAGCCCTGTATCATCGAATATGAGACAAGGATTTCCTGCAATTTCTTTTATAAATCTTCTGATGAAGTGTTTGGCCAGCCAAAGACATAGGGAGAAAACATATGCTCCCAATCAAATGATGAAATGCCATACAACATGGTTAAAAATGTTGAGACCGTCGATGGATCACGTGGTGATGGTCTCTAATCCATGTATGACAGAGATAGCACGGGGGCTGTTTGTAATCACTGAAGCATGAGTCTCAAAAGAAGGGAAATGTTGGTTTCAACACAAGTTTAGGATATGTGGTGAACGGGTTCACACCCCATCTAATACATATTATAGGAGATTACACCAAGGGTGTTGCCGAGAGTTGTTGTCGGCCCGGGTGGAAAAGGCTTGAACATATTAAGATAAAGGTGATAAAAGGTTACTGTGGGGATCAGGAAGCACAACCCATAGTTCAATATGATGTCCGAACTACTATGAACCTCGATATGAGAGTTGACATATCTGTTAGAATTTCTGGGAGTCAATTGCACGTTGTATTGAGTATTTGGGAAAACATTCTATAAGCACTTGGAGTTGAAAATTTAGTTCTTTGTGGTCTCTACAATGTTCTTGGAGCACAAAAATTTGATGAAATTACTCCCACCTATTTGTTAGCTTTAAAGGATGAAGCCAATTTCACGATAACCCAGAATGACATGAGGATAGACAGTGTTGGTGTCATTGAGATATTTTTGAAATACGACCTGTATGCTATAGGAAGGATCATACAAATTGATAGAGACAACACTTTGTTTCTGGATGGAATAAATAAATTTGATGGTTTCATACATATCAAGAGCATATGGGAAAATCATGACACATGTCTGGTGATAGATCCTTGGTCATCTAATACAACCTTTACATCAAATTTGTAGCAACAAAGATATGGACTACATTTCGAATTCTCAGGCGATAGACAAGCAGTGATGTTGAAACTACTAAGAAAGAAAGGGGATATGGTATGGTGTCACCAAGTTTTCAATAATGTTGTTGTATTTAGTGTATGGATAACAATGAATAAAACATTATTGATCAAGTCTTGGGTATTCTGAGCCCATCCTTGATCACATCAACTGGTAAGATAGATTGTAGATTTGATCTATTTTTTAAACACTTTTTCAAACAAAATCTATTGCCATGGGATTCTTAGCATCTTGCTGAAATACCACATCAACTTAGAGTTCATTTTTCCATTTTAGGGGCTCATGCATGCACCTGAGATCCGAACTTCAATATCTATCCATCCCCAAATCAAGGTAACACTCAAAATACTCTGCACTCCTTGAACTGGTTTGGAAAACATTTGCAATCAACTGTGTCACTGATTCAAGTGATTATAGGTTGAAATTGCAGAGAAGAGCATTTGGGTGCAATGGAACAAGTGTTGCATATTACGTGAAGAATTTGTATGTTAGCAACTTAGTTGAGATGCGTTGCATGAAATCGTTTGTGCAGGTCAATTCATAAAATTTGTTTAATAAGATGATTTTATTAATCTCCTTCCTACAAATGACTACAATAGTAATTCAATGGGACTTAGAAGTACAATCTAGTGCAAGTACAGGGTGGGAGTGAAAAAGAAACTCCAATCACTGATCTACGAAAAAGTAAAATAGCTAAAGCACTAAACTATAGTAGCTAGAAATAATATAGATACAATACCCATGTCAAAGATAATATGTTAATGACAAAACAAAAACAAAAATGACTGCCCCTCTCTAGTCAAACTAGGGGAAAGAGGGAGCATATCAAGACACATTGGAGCTAGAAGTAGAATGAGGGAAGGAAGAAGAAGATGCTGCTCCAAGAGAATCATCATTTACAAAAAACGAGCCAATCTAGAGATAACCCTACACTGAAGGGACTGAGATGTGTGATCTTGGGAAAATGCCAACTATCTAGCATAACTCTCAAGAGAGTGGAGAGGCAAGTAGTTTAACTATGCTATGAGTGAATCCTTCTTGAGAACCTTAGGGGAGCAGGTGTAACACATTTGGCGCTAATCCTATGCGAGTTCCCTTGCACCATGCAAGGGCACTAATCCTAGGTGGTTTAAAGGGGCAACGTTGATCCTTTTCCTTTTCCAATTATTGTTCATCTTTAATTTCAGTTATAAATCTTCCAACAAACTCCTTCAACAAGATCTTGTTAACCCACCTATGTTAGATGTCTCATTACTATTGTTATAGCTACATGCCTCTATTCCAGTATATAAAAAACCTTGCATTATTGTTTCCATATAGATCTTGACTCATGTTCACAATCACCCAGGAAATGCATTAGATTGAAATGCATGTGGTTGAGAATAAGATTATATTTCTCTTAAATGACTAAGATCTTATCTTTCTTAAATGAAAAAATATAGGGTAATGCCCCAAGACTAAGAGTCATCTAGAAAAAATGGAAGTCTACACCATTATAGACCACCGACGAGTTATTTGAGTTAGACATCTTTTGTCGATGGACTATGTTGGGCTCTCTAAAGGTTTGATTACAAGTTGGAATGACACTATAAAACTTCTTAATTCATTTTATGTCAATTATGGTTTTAGTACGAAGTTTAAGGCTAAAGAGTTGGGGTTCTCATTGGTTCTATTGAATCTTTATGGGCCCTATGAGAATAAACTAGGCTACTAGGAATGCTTGTTTCAATCGCAGATTTTTAATTCAAAATTCTATCATCTTGGGTGGTGATCTCAATTTCACATTACTTTGCTCAGAGGTTTGGGGTGAGTCTTGTCGAGTGGACCCTTAAATGGCAAATTTCTTCCTTTACTAGTTGGAGATGACAAGTCTGGTTGATGTAGAGCTGGTAGAGGTCAAGCCAACATGGACTAATAACCAAGGGGGATGGGGATGGTATTGCTAAGAGATTAGACCATTTCCTTGTTCATGAAGATCTTTTGTTGCAGGTTCATTAGGTGAGGTCTTGAGTTTTAGGGTGTATGTTTTCTGATCATCTTCTCGATTATGTTGGAGTTGGGCCATCCAATGAAGAAACTTGGAGCGTTATTCATGTATAATCCCAGGTGGAGTGTAGAGGATAAATTTTCTGATTTGATTAAGTCTTCTTGGACTAGCTTTGATCAATCAAGTGGTTTGTCTCCCAGTGAGGAGTTTATCAAATTCCTAAGGGTGGTTAAGGAAAAAATGTCATCTTGGGCTTCTAAAAGGTTTCATGACTGAGATAAACTATTATTGGAGATAGAGGAAGATATGGTGTTACTGTCGAGTGGCAATGAAGGGCTTCTAAATAAGGAGAGTTTGTAGTGAATGGAAGGGGTTTCAAAGCATGTCTTTCAGTTGAGGGATATGTTCAATGGATGGACCATTATAGAAGAGGCAAGATCTATCATGTTGATGTTCAATATATTTTGTTCATGTGCAGCATAAACCTTTGTTATGGCCTGCATCCTTTAGGTTATGAAATGTTCTTCTTGATCAAACCCCTCTTTAGTCTCAACTAGGAATTTGCTTATGATAAATAAAAAGTAAAGATCAACCCTCTGCATGTTAGTTGTATCTTCTCATGATAGCATTAAACTAGCTCACAATCTATAGCTTGTCATGTTGGAATGGGGGATATGCTGACCCTATATTCTGTTCTGGAACAACAACAATCTCATGCAAAACATGCCCCGAAAAGGTGCCTTATTTAACCTCAGATCTCTAGTTAAATGTGTCACAAAAATGATTTCCTTCATACAGCCAATAGCTCCAAGGGAAAACATTCTGATAATGGACAAACTATACTATAGGGAAGTGCTTATGTACAACTTTATACTCATAAAAATGATGGAATCTATCACTGAATACCAATGTATTGAAAATATGCCTTGGGCATGAGTTTATGTTCCTCCTTTTCCTTACAACATCACAACTTGCATAGTCCTCCTTTATGCATATTAGAGACCCACAGGGGATTCTTGAACTTGATATCCAAAAATCATGTGCTCCACTTATAATCATTTTGGGCACGGTTAAGAGCATAAACTATTCACACCTAGCACCTTTCTCATCTAGAGATACACCCAATTTCTATCAACATTGGTTATCTACAATTGTCGTTACATATGCCATTATAGTTTAAACCAAAGAATGGTTTGTGGTAGAAGGTTTGGTTGATATTTTTGTTAAGTCATGGTATATATTGTTTGTAAAAATAACACTTGCACAACTAAGAAAACAAGATCGGAAGTTTCATAATGAAATAACTATCCTCATCATAGATTGGCTTTATTCTTGCAAGCACTGTATTTTGGTTTAATTGCTTGAAAATAACATGCCTTGCACTTTTGGTAATAAATAAGACCCTGACTTGAGTAATGGATATGATGCACAAGTGCCTTGTAAGTTATGTCAATACTTTTGTTGATGCTCGGTCCTATGATCTGTATGATTGTTGTCTCTGTGATAATTCCTATAGGAAAAGGGGAGTTAGTACAGTCCTAAAGTTATTTCCGAGACACATAGAAATGAATTTTTGCATAGAAACTAAGAATGACTGCCCATTTGGAAGATAGATACTATTGCAAGGATTCCGCCTTGAGGCTCGTCTAGCATGTGCTTCAAACTGAGAACAACTAACCTCATTACTATAACAACTAGATCCCAGTTTATATCCATCTAGTATTCGTTGTCCTTTAGGATTTTACACAGTAGGAAAGCTTAGTTCCATCAAGCAAGCTATGTGGCTTAAAAATTGTTTCATGAAAAGTCGTATCTCTTTTCTGCACCCTAGCTTGCACACTGGGCCTTCCCAACATTTTAGAAGGTAACACTTGCAAGTGCTTTACTATCTGGAGCTTGCTCATCAACAATTTGTTCCATATTCTATAGCAGTGTCTTCACTCCTCTTCACCTGGGACTACAATTGTTGCACTTACTATTCAAGGATCAACAATGGTGACAACAGTGAAAGAGTTCTCTGGGATACCCTTGTGCAAATCAATGGGTAACAGTCTCCACATGTTGAGTATTGTCCATTTTTTTTGTTTCTTTTTATACATGTTATACAAGCTAGTAGCCATGGAGCTTCAGTGCTTATGTTGGAGATGCTTTTTCCATAACTAGGATCAACCCTTGGCCTAAAGTTGATCTCCTGTACATGGTTAGCAATGCTTACCCAAGGCATTGAAATTGTAGGCCTATCTTTGATTGATTGGTTCCAGTAAGCATATGAATCATTTCCCCAGTCTTGAAAATTACGTAGGATTTAAAGAGTCTGCCCAAAGGTAAGATGTTTATGCTCTTATTAGTGTCATATAGATACTAACAAGAGCAGGGTTATAGGTTAAGGAAACCTCTTCCAAGAGATCTCCCTACAACTAGTAAACATTCAAATCACCAATCAATACACCTTGATTGCTATTCTCTTAGCCATAATAATGGCATTTAAGTAGATTTATCATTGAAACTTTTTGTGTATATATAGGTTCAAAATTATTAATGAAGATTTTGATAAGGGAAAAGATTCCACATGAATCTTAGAAGGTGCCCTTCAGATGTTTTCTTTAGCTTCCAAGCCTGCCCAACCTTATTGTGAGTATTCAGTATTATGGGTCCTAATCCATAGAGTTTTGTATATTCATGGAGGGTGTTTAAAGGCAGGGTAGTATTATATATATACCCATTGGTTTCGATAAACTATACAAAATTCCTTTTAGAAAAAATGCCAACGTGTTCATAGAGTTGGGATAAATTTTTCACATTCTCATAGTCTTCACAATTTTTATAAATGCCTTTTTCATTTGTTGCGGAAGTGATACCAATAAACTTATTGCCACCCAACTGTGAGGAGACATGTGCATGCTAGAATCCTCAACTCCTATGTTCAACATTTATCTTTAAAAGTGTTCTTTATTTTGGATTATTTTAAGTTAAAACAATATTCTATCAAGTTCTAAAACTACTTTACTGCTTCCAGTTGCCTTAGATAGAGACGGTGGTCCTTTGCAAAAAAGGGAGATACTTTATCTCCTTGTAGTAGGCCACTACATGGATGAAGATTATCCAAGGAGTAGATAGTGTATAGACCAAACATTACAGGTTTGTGTATTGTTGTGGATCAAGTTTTATGTAATATTTCTAGTATATTTAGTCACATTTAAGCTAGCAACCATATATAATAGATAGGATATATTTGGGGTTCCAACACATAAGAATATTTGTGAACTTTGTGAGCAGCAGAGGCCCAAGATAAACCTGCCTTTATAATGGCCATTCAATTCTTTCTTCATACTCATTTGGAGCAACTGCCAAAACAACCCTATTTCCATCACTAGGGCAGGAAGTAATCATACAGAATTCTTGCCATCTTTTTGATAGTTTTGATATATTTTACAATAATGACGAGATGCAAGTTATATGATCTAATTTTGGTAACTTCAATTTCCTTTTAGCAGCCTATCGTTCAATCAGGGTGAGTGAATTTATGAACAGGGGATGATGAGCCACCAAAAAGTTCATACATCAAATTCAACATTTGTTTTGTCTACCTTTGCATGCCTTGATGACCATTTTCAGCACGAAAAATAATATTTTCAAAGGAAACAACATATTTGGATCGAGAATCTACACTTTTATGTGAAATACACTTTTGGATGGTGAATCACATCAGGTTTATGTTATAAATCTATTGTTTTATGGATGTTATGATAGACCAAATTCTTGTGTCCTTCCAGCATGCCCTTATATGCATTTGAGATGTGTTTTCCAGCAGTAGTTTGCTAAATAAAGGATACATCATGTTGTTTTAAAATGTTGAGTACACAGTAATAGGATTTTGTACTAGCTAATATTGAGTAGAGATCAAAGAGAAACATTTTAAGTCCATATCTTAGAGGCACACATGCAAATCAACACCTTGGGCATCTTGATTCACACATCAACAAATTCAGTTTTCACTGGCATCAACATGGATATGAATTCTCTCATCCCATATATGGTATTGGTCTCCTCAAAATACATTTCAAGTTCTGTCCCTGAAGAAGATGACAAAGCATCAGACTCTCTCTCTCTAGCTAGAGGAAATTTGGATGATTGATATGAGAGAGTATAGGTGAAGAATCCAATAATGCAGCACATAAATCATGCCCAAGATCATCTCCTAGAGTTGAGGGATACCACCATGATTAATCCATTTCAGAAATATCAATTTGTTAATATGGGACAAACATGTTGAGAATAGAAACAGGTGAATCAATTTTTTTTTGTATCCATAGATCGGACCCCAATAATGTGTTGTTCATCAAGAGTATTGTATTTGACAATTGTGATGTATGTTCATGACATGAGAAGCATGAACTTCCAGCAAAGTGGCATTTCCTTCAGTATTTCACTAAGCCTAATCTTGTGTCAATTGTGACTAACACTTGGACTCACTAGTCTCCACACGATATCCCTATACAAAAAAAAACAATAGCTATAATACTTTTGAGGGGTGATTTTAGCATGATTGAATCTATTGTTGGAAAGTTTGTATGAAATTTTGATCTCCACTCTAGGGTACTGCACAAATTGTCTGTCGAATTTGAAGATATTTTCCTATTCAAGCAAGAGTGTTATGTTGATAGAGCCTTTCTAGAGGACTTGCAAGTATTGTTTCAGTGTAAGTGTTCCAGTTTTGAAGCTCCAGTTATCAAGGTTTGTAAGGAAACAACACACACGCTTGCAACAGAGGTATGTTTGTTGCTATCAATAAGAAGTGGATGTAACATTCCCAGATCTTCAATGATCAAATGGAGAGTGCACTTGGAGATAATGTTACAAGTGTTGGGCTCAAAATAAACTTGATTTGTGTTTGTTGAGGTGCTAGTCACATGATTTTGTTGGGAATTTGTTGAGGTCGAATGAGGATAGTACCTTTAACATGAACAAGTGGGTGTGGCATCAAATGTTTGAAGAAAAACAAACCAGCAATGGATTCAATCTTTATAAAGGAATTTCATCATAAACATGTAGGTCTTGTAGTTGTGCACTCGGGATACATGGTACACCATAAGACAAGAAAATCTAGTGATTCATATTGGCTGATCTAAATCATAAAGGGAGGGCTAACCTGTCTAAGCATACATTAGAGATGACCTGTCCGAACAAATACTAGGGTCGTCCTGTGTCTAACAAAGCCTAGGGCTAACTCATCTTGATTTTGCAAGTGACAAGTATTTCCTATTTAAGCACCTGTTTAGGGTGCCTTGTTGAGGTTTATTCTGTGGTTAGTTCAGAACAAAAGTGCATTAATTGGATGATTTTGGTTCTATCCTATGTTTCTTGGTGGAGAAGACAATGACTGAGTTAGCCCCTATTGGTGCATGATTTTGATGACATTTCTACTCATGTGCTATGTTGATTTTAGGACTATTTGGGAGCCTCTTCATGCATGATTGTCATATTTGTTCATGTTTTAAAGTTGAGTGACAATTGGAGGTCTAATTTCTATATTGCACCAGTAGGAGACCAAATGGTTGTAAGTAAATTTTAGGCTTGTTCTGTGTAGACATCATTTTCATCCTTGTTCCAACATTCCATATGAGCCACAACCATCATTAAACGGGGTATTGATATGTGTATATTAGATATAAACATGAAATACCACAGGGTTATCACAATTTTATGCCATCATGCTTTACTGGACTAAAGACTACTAATCTGCTTCCAGACTTAGTTTACAACAACAAGTTGATTGTTCAGGGGCAAGGTTAGAGCGTGGCTGAAACTTCTTGAAATTTATCAAGGCATGGATCAAATGTTGCAAGGAAGTGATTTGGCATATCCCCTTGACATGGTCAAAGGGTCAGTGTTTTATTCCTTTTGCACAACAAATCCATAACTTGAGGTAGCAGGTTAGCATTCTTTGAGGAGAAACCACAGGGGTATTACTCTCTTTGCTCTGGACTGTTGTTGAAGGATATGAATGTAGTTTTATAAAGAGGGAAAGCCAACACATGATAGATTTCCTCCATGGTGGAATGATGTTGTTCGAGATGCACTTGTGCTTGTGCAAGAGTGAAATCTAGCAAGCCCTAGCTTTCCCCCATGGTGGGATGATGTTGTCCGAGATGTGCTCGTGTTTGTGCAAGAGGGAAAGCTAGCACGCGCTAGCTTTCCCCCATGGTTGGATGATGTTGTTCGAGAAGAGCTCGTGATTGCGCAAGAGGGAAAGCTAGCACACGCTAGTTTTCCCCCATGGTGGGATGATCTTGTTTGAGATGAGCTCATGCTTGTGCAAGAGGGAAAGCTAGCACGACCCAACTTTCCCCCACAATGGGATGATGTTTTTCAAGATGAGCTCATGGTTGTAAAAGAGGGAAAGCTAGCACACGCTAGCTTTCACCCACACTGGTATGATGTTGTTCGAGATGAGCTCGTGCTTGTGCAAGAGTGAAATCTACTATGCCCATGGTGGGATGATGTTGTCCGAGATGAGTTCGTGCTTGTGCAAGAGGGAAAGCTAGCATGCACTAGCTTTCCCCCACAATGGGATGATGTTGTATGAGATGCACTCGTGCTTGTGCAAGAGGGAAAACTAGCATGCTTTCCCCCATGGTGCGATGATGTTGTCTGAGATGAGCTTGTGTTGTGCAAGAGGGGAAAGCTAGCACAACTAGCTTTCCCCATTGTGGGATGATGTTGTCTTAGATGAGATTGTGCTTGTCGAAGAGGGAATGTTAGCATGGACTTGTCCAAGAGGGAAATCTAGCACGTGCTAGCTTTCCCCAATGATGCAATGATTTTTTCTGAGATGAGCTCGTGCTTGTGTAAGAGGGAAAGCTGACACATGCTAACTTTTCCCTATGGTGGGATGATGTTGTTAGAGATGAGATCGTGCTTGTGCAAGAGGGAAAGCTAACACGTGCTAGCTTTCCCCCACANTTGTCTGAGATTAGCTCGTGCTTGTGCAAGAGGTAGCTTTACCCCACGGTGGGATGATGTTGTAGAGATGAGTGCATGCTTGTGTAAGAGGGAAAGCTACCACCCCCAGGGTGGGATGATGTTGTCTAAGATGAGCTCATACTTTTTCAAGAGGGACAACTACCACGAGATAACTTTCCCCCATGGTGGGATGTTGTCGGAGACGCGCTCGTGTTTGTGAAAGAGGGAAAGCTAACACGCACTAGCTTTCCCCTACAATGGGATGATGTTGTCCAAGATGAGCTCGTGCTTGTGGAAAAGGGAAAACTAGCACATGCTAGCTTTTCTTCATGATGGGATGATGTCTGAGATGAGCTTGTTCTTGTGCAAGAGGGAAAGCTAGCACACGCTCGCTTTCCCCCATGGTGGGATGATGTTGTCCAAGATGAGCACGTGCTTGTGCAAGAGGGAAAGCTAGCATGAGCCAACTTTCCCCCATGGTGGGATGATGTTGTTCAAGATGAGCTCGTGCTTGTGCAAGAGGGAAAGGTAGCACACGCTAGCTTTCACCCACTTTGGTATGATGTTGTTCGAGATGAGCTTGTGCTTGTGCAAGAGGGAAAGCTAGTATTCCCACAGTGGGATGATGTTGTCCAATATGAGCTCATGCTTGTGCAAGAGGGAAAGCTAGCACACGCTAGCTTTCCTCCACAGTGGGATGATGTTGCCCGAGATAGAATCGTTCTTGTGCAAGAGGGAAAACTAGCATTTTTCCCTCATGGTGCGATGATGTTGTCTAAGATGAGCTTGTGCTTGTGCAAGAGGAGAAATCTTGCATGCGCTAACTTTTCCCATTATGGGATGATGTTGTCTTAGATGAGCTTGTGCTTTTCCAAGACGGAAAGCTAGCATGCGCTTGTACAAGAGAGAAAGCTAGAATGCGCTAGCTTTCCCCAATGCGATGATGTTGTCCGAGATGAGCTCGTGCTTGTGCAAGAGGGAAAGATAACACACGCTAGCTTTCCCCTATGGTGGGATGATGTTGTCAGAGATGAGCTCGTGCTTCTGCAAGAGAGAAAGCTAGCACGCGCTAGC